>JASAMV010007521.1:0-51371 GCA_030248065.1 Rhynchonema sp. JSB1_4
TTGGTAAGAGGAGTTGAAAATCTTTGGAAAATTATCCACGCCATAAAAGGCAGAAAACTAAAAGAGTGGTCCCAGGGTTTTTTCAAAGTTCACTAGGTGCAACTTAGGTGCAACCCCCCAATTTTTAGGTGCAAGCTGGCCAAAGTAGGTGCAACCCCTATTTTGGACAAAAAACGCCAATTTTAGGCTTTTTTGCCAGGTTGTGTGTTCAATGCTATTTGCGTGCTTTTAGAAGTTCAATAAAGTTGTGACGCAATGAATGCCTTTTCCTTTAGCAATAGCAAACTTTTCAGGGAAAGTTCAACATTTTGTAGCACATTTTGTACTAGTTTCATTATTGAGAACCGATTGAGCAGAAAACGAAACAGTAAAATTTTCATGTCACCATATCCACATTTGGGGTCACGTACGAATCAATTACTTTCGCTGTTCATTTACTGTGTGGGTTTCTAATACTGTTGTCATGCTCTGCTCTAGTTCTAGTCAGTGTAGTTCCTGGGGGGAGGGGGGTCCCCTCCTAAGGTACACTACCGCCGCGACCAAGGTACACTAGTACACTAACCGCCGCACCAGGTACACTAACCGCCGCAATTTTTGCCTAAAATAGGCATTTTTAGCCCAAGATGGGCATTTTAGGCCTAAAATGGGTAATTTTCAGGTCAATGTTGTCAAAAGTCGCCAAAATACCCTATTTATGGAGAATTTTTTCCAAAAAAGGGCAAAAATATGTCAAATTTTTTACCTCAAAAAAGGACTTTTTCCTGAATTTTGGTCTTCCCCCCTCCTTCCCCCCACAGGGAGGTACACTAACCGCCGCACCGACAAAGTGGGTAGGTTCACTAACCGCCTCGCCGGACCAGGAACTACACTGATGATCAGTGTAGTTCCTGGTCCGGAGGGGGAACAGGCGGTACCCCCCTTTTTTTCGGAGGGGGAACAGACGTACCCACCTGGGGGGGAAGGGGGGAGGGACCCGGAAGGGGGGGGAGGACCCAAATTTGGAGAAAAGTCATTTTTGAGGTCGAAAATTTGGCTCATTTTTGCCCCTTTTTGTAAAAAAATTCTCCATAAAAAGGGTATTTTGGCGACTTTTGACATCATTGACCTAAAAATCACCCATTTTAGGCCAAAAAATGCCTATTTTAGGCCAAAATTTGCCTATTTTAGGTAAAAATTGGGGGAGCAGACGTACCCGGAGGGGGAACAGTGGGGCAGGCGTACCATGGACGGGAACAGACGTACCGTATTGTCGGAAATAGAACCCCCCCATTAATTGACCCCCCCCATTAATTGAACCCCCCCCTAAATGGCTCGAAATCAAAAATATAGAACCCCCCCATTAATAGAACCCCACCTCCAACCTTCACCGTACCACACATTAGTGGTATGGTAGGACTGTGTTGTTGTGTCAAACGTTGTTTTAGCTTGCGTACACAACAGAATACAGCTTTTTAAGCATAATCGACGCTGTTAAAGGTAAAAAATACAGAAAACAAGCCATTTTTATGGGCATTATTAACAATGATTTTTTTCGTCGGGGGGCCAAATGAAAAATATAACCCCCCCAATAATTGACCCCCCCAAAATGACCCCAGTGAAAAAATAGACCCCCGGGTTCTACCGTAAAAACCTAAATAGAAGGGGGGCTCTATTAATTCACTGACCCCATTTTGGGGGGGGGGGCTCTATTACGGGGGCTCTATTCCGGTGGGGGCTTCTATTAATTCACTGACCCGAACCTGAAAAAAATGTTCCCAGAAATACCCCCGAAAACCCCTAAAAAGGGGTTTGAGAGGATGTTTTTTCGCTTGTAGTCGCATTTATTCGCGTCTAGTCGTCAATAAGAGGCGTATTATGTGCTCTGAACGAACAACAAACGTGCATAAATGTACCTGTGCACCACTATCAAACGTTAATACACTACTGTATCGGGGATGTTACTTAGGGGGGACTCTATTCCGGGGGCTCTATTAATTCACTGGCCCCTTTTGGGGGGGCTGTATTACGGGGGGCTCTATTCCGGGGGGGGCTGTATTTAGGTTTTTACGGTATTTCCGACAATACGGTACCCGAGGGGGGGACCCCCCTCCCCCCCAGGAACTACACTGCTGATGATCCTAGTACAGCATGTATTTGTTTTGAATCTTATCACCAGCACACAAGGTACTAACTGTGTACGAAATCAATCAATCAGATCAATATTTTTTATCGATGTCGACCAAATGCTTCGATGGAATTTATTGGAAGGAATGAAAAGCCGCTCAAAATGGTATAAAATCGGTGTTTTTCACTCCAAATAGGCGAAAAATCGCGCGCTACGCGCGAAATTAGCGTTTTAGACCTGAGAAATTTTGTTCCCCCTAGCTCGGCCGGTATACCTACCTAGTAGGTAGCAGAGGTGGGGTGGGAATCGGGCCGGGCTACCTCGGCACGGTCCGACGAGGTCCTGGGGTCGGCCCGGCCCGGCCCGATTTTTTCCGCCCGACTTTTTATACATTTAAAAAAATAAAAGGGGGACAACACAAAAACAACCGCCACCCGACACCTAAGCCTAATTATAAAAATGGAAAGTTGTGACAGATTAATATTATCTATTAGTAGAAGACACCATAAAAAGTGAGAGCTTGATGAAGGCAGCAATGAAAAGGAAAAAACAGAGAAATAAATGAAGGCAAAAAAGCGAGCAAGAGCAAATTTAAAAAATTGCGCAAAAATAAAAACTTTTTTTGTAAAATACTAAATAAACTAACAACCTAGCCCCATAAAAAGCAGAGAAAAAACGAGTTCCTAGAGAATCGGCTTTTACAACCATTTTCTAGACTAGGAAAATTAGAAATTAAATTAACGAAAGAAGAAATTAATAATAGCTAGATAAATGGCTGTCTTGTTTCGGCCATGAATGTAGACAAGCACCGATTCAGAACAGCAGTTAGGCCTGTACTTAAAAAAGTACACCCAAGCGGGTCTTCAGTACATCCTGCTGTTCTACCTGCAACTAACTGGGGCAAAAAAGGTAAAATTTAAAAAACAGAAGGCAAAAACTGAGGCTGAAGATAAAAACAAGCGCGATGAGAGCAGGAAAATACATAAAAAACATGCGTAAATGTGTGAATGGCGGAGCAAAAAACACAGAATGCGATCCAAAACAGAAATAAAAACGAAAAATAAAAAACTCACGGTATCGGAATCCGAGTCAGATTTTGAAGATGAACCAGAGTCACCATCGTCATCGCGTCTTCGTTTATTGCCGCGTTGTCGAACATGTCCAGGCATTATCGATTTCAAAGGAAATTAATTGTTGGTGAATATTACTGGCAGGCTGGATTGATATCTAAAAATTTTCAAAAAAATAAAATAAACTAAAACAGGGACAAAGAGAGGGACCAAAGCAGGGGGAAATAAACATAATGAACCGAAATACAAAGCAACAGACCGTGGGACATCTATAAAAAATCAGAGCTAATGCAGTGAGCAAAATCTTTTCGATCATAGAGTCTATATCTGGTGAACAGGATAGCATTGCGTTCGAACAGCTTAATAAGCACCATTAATATGTCCTTATCACAGACATTTTTAAGACGTAATGCGGTGATAGTTAATTTAATGTTATGTTTGAAATCGTGGAATTTAGTGCAAACACGCAAAAATCGTAACGCCTGCGAATAGAAGGTATTATACACAACATTAGAATGCACGGCACTCAACGGATCAGAATATTTGATTACTTCGAAATCAAAATCTCTGGTTTTGTCGTAAATAGAAATGTCTGTGTGAAAGGCTTGACTGACCCTAATATTCAAATCAAGGAAAACACAATTCGAGGAACTATCATTTGTACGTTCAAGTGTAAGATCAGCGCCATAAATATCAGAAGCAATAGTCAAAAAATTGGGAAAATTGACTGCAAGAACATCATCCACATAACGGAATATACGACGATATCGATCTTCAAAATAGTGCTTATTGCTCCTAAGAAACACAAACTCTAGCCATGAAAGCGTAAGGTCTGCAATCAAAGGACTTGCATTGCCTCCCATTGGAATACCACATTTTTGTTGAAAAATCCGACCACCAATAAGTACAAAAGTGTTGTCTATTATAGCTGTTACCAATTCAGCAACGTCTGACTGTCGCATAACGTTAAAGCCCTTATCCTTAAATGCGATATCATTGGTAAAGAAACAGCGAGAGTATTGTCCTGTGTATTTTACTGCCAAATAACTAGATGCTGAGTTACGAAAACAGAAACCGATTAATTCCAAAATACAACTTTTCACTGTGTTTAGGGGCAAAGTAGTGAACAGAGTAGAAAAATCAGCAGTAATGACATGTTTGACCTTACTGCGGTTAGCCAGAAGCCAATCCGTGACTTTTAAGCTGCTATCCACTGAAACATACAAAGTTGAGCCACTATTTTTCTTAATTTTAACACAATACTTAGAGAAATGATCTTTAAACTGCTTCAGAACAACAGAACCCACTAGCGATAGCGGTTTGGTAGAACAATTGCGTGAAGCTGCTAAGAATCTAAATTTGACAGGTTTTTTATGTAACTTGGGCAAAGCATTGATGTGAGGCAACTTTTTGGTGAACGACTGCATATCAAGATTAAATTTATTATTTAAATCCTCATGTCTGGCAATAATTTGTTCAAACGAATCAGAAATAGGTTTATAAGTTAAATTACCCCATAATGGAATGTCATTAGTGACACCAAATTCAGCCAAAAGTTTACTAACATAGAATTTTCTACAAACAATGACATAATTATTACTAGCCTTGTCCGCCTCACTGACCACATATTTGTTCGCCAATAAAGACAAACTAGATTTTAGTGTCACCTTATCTACTGAACAATGATCATCAGATATTTGGTTTAACCTGGAGCGTATGATATACATAAATCTATCCTTGTATTGGTTAAAACAATCAACATTAATGTTATGACGTTTCGACCAAGACCGTGTTAAGTTATCAAGTTTTGACATGACATGACCTGCAAAAGCCACTTTACTGAAAGGTAGGTTAATTTTGAACTTGGTTCCTTTACTCATGATTTGTTTCAAAGCGTTATTATCAATTATGTCAACGTTACCAGTAACAATATGACCAACATCACAATTAACAAAGGGTGATGAACTACAATCACAGTTAGAATGGCTGAGACGCAAAAGAGCATCAATATCCAATTCACGAATCGATGTATGTTGATATACCATTCTAGAAAAAGGGGCAGGATATGAATAACAAACGCTAACTCTCCGTCTGAGGCTTTTTTCGACTGGATTAAGGCTACATAATTTTCTATCTTTGAAAATATTGTGTAATTCTAATCGTTCAACACACTTGTTGCGGAAATCAATTGACATAAAATCACATGATTCTTTAGAAACATTACGATGACCTAAAGAAGAATAGTATCTGCTGACGAAACCAACCAACATAATATGTAATTGGATGGGGACATCTGTACCCTGTAAAGCAACAAAACATGATTTAAGTGATTTCTTGCTTAGCGATCTAAGAAATACAAATAATTGGCGCATATTATTATCATGGAAATACGTTTCAGCAACTTTTAACACATCGATACCGGTGTCCTGGTCAGCAGACCGCTTACGTTTTTTCTTTTTTCCACGTTTTCTTGGCTTACGTGGTGTTTTAATACTGAAATATGGATTCTTAAAGAACAAAGTATCTGGCGTAATGCTATCAGTTAACACGCCGTAATCAGAAACGTCATTATTAAGGCCAAAAGGATAAGCCGAATTTAACAACAGAATCCAAAAATTTTCACGCTTTCGACGCACAGAGTCAGAAACAGAATCATCAAATTCTTCAATAACTTGTACCAACATGTCCAATTCAGAATGTCCTTGTTCATTAAAATGGTTGACAATAAGCGTAGATTTTTTCGCACCGCGTATATTACGTTTATGCTCACCTATTCTAGCTCTAAGAGTACGCTTTGTTTCACCAACGTACTGGAAGCCACATTTTGCACAAGTACTGAGATATACAATGTTCCTTGTGTCACATGATAATACAGAGTTGCAGCGAGAAACAAACTCCCTACCAGTAACAGAAGATCTTACTGTAAATGCATCCGACGTATAGTCACATACACCACAATTACGCTTATCGCAGGCAAATGTTTTTTGAGCAAAACAGTATTTATCTACCCAACAAAACTTATGTGGACCCATGCTGTCATAGGATTCAACTAAGATAACATTCTTTGCATCATATTGAACTTGATTATTAACTGAATGAACTGTGGATGTGGTCACCGATGTTTATACAAACAACGACATGGCATCGCCCTTGTCTAAGACGGTGTATAGTCTGTTGATTATATTTCGACATAGTGTATAAGCCCCATTCAGCGATGTTTGGAGCGGGCTGGGTCGACGCCATTCTAAATGAATGTTTCAAGCATTGCTAACTCAGGCAAAAGACCGATTGAACATTGCTTTCCGCGTGGCGCAAAAACACGTGGCCTGTCATCGCACAGCACCAACAATGTTCAATGGCTCTGCGAATCAGTTGGCAATGCCTGAAACATTCATTCAGAATGGCGTCGACCCAGCCCGCTCCAAACATCGCTTAATGGGGCTTATACACTATGTCGAAATGTAATCAACAGACTATAACATTATTGGCTTGGGACTGCCAAGCTATCGGGCACCCCACCGTAAATACGGATACCCAACCTTCCAACAGTGCCTCGCGTGCCGACCTGTTACACCAACGGGGGGCCGGACACTTATAACGGGTAACTACTGTTGGAAAGGATTACTAGGCCGATAAAAGTACCAAAAACATGGAAAAGGACAGAAATAAACACAACATAATTAATATTTGGCAAAAAATGAAAAGGCTAAATAGTTTGAAATTTTTTGAAAAAACGAAAAAAGCGAAGAGAAAAGCGGAAAGAATAACCTATTAGGAGATAAAATGCTAAAAAAACAAAGTTATGGCGTGATTGGATCCATCGGTTCTGAAAAGAATATTTATTTAATTAGAAACAAATTAATAGGTAATTCTGCCAGGCAGAATCTGATGCTATAACACCATTTGAGAAAAGCAAATTAAGAGCAAAGCGTTTTTAAAATATATTTTATAATTCACAATTTCGAGGTCAACTTCACAGCAAAATGCAACGTATGAACACTATCAGTGTTTCACAACCATTTGTGTTACAACAACGTAACAACCAACATAAAAACACATTGTGTATTATAAACATCAACGCTGATATTTCCTAAAGGCTAGCAAACTAGCTACTGCTTTTTAAACAGTCCAAGAGTCCCATTTTCGTGAGCCCATGCCGGCCACCGAGATGAAAGGCTCATTCTGTACCATAGTCATCTTGATTTCTTTACCCGCATACGTTGCGCATGATTTCATCTTCTTGATTCGTTCATTTGCTGTCATACTTTCCTTGAACGTCTCGGCCTCCATATCTCTGCTGATGCTGATTACCTCTCCGAACGGCTTGTAGTGTGGCTTGGCTTTGAGTTTCTCTGTCTGGAATCATCGGAATACAAAGCGGTTAACAACGAGGTGCAGAAAACAAAGACCAAAAAACAAGGAATTACAAACAAAATGCCAAAGCGTGAATCGAGGCCTGAGCCAAAACTTGAACGAAAGAGAAATCCAGAGTTGGATTCCGTTTATGTGAATTCTATCTCCCGTTGTAACTCACCGACAGGTGGACCGCTGACCGGTACTTTTGACCACGGTAAGTTGCGGTAGATTGCCATGGGGGTCTGCAAGCTGGAGCAGCGGACAGAGAATGCTATCGGAAATGGTTTACGATGTAGGTTGCGGTAGCTATGCTGCCTGTGCTAGAGCTATCGTAGCCAGTAAGAATTTGAAATGAGCCAGTAGATTTTGGCAAATGGGCCAGTAATGAGCCAGTAGAATTTCAATGAGCCAGTAGAATGAGCCAGTAAGCAGTCCCAGGAAGCATTTTCTGAAGGTGACAAAGAGCCTAAAATCGAAAAATTTTCGCGTTTCGCGCGTTTGTTCCCACTTGTTGTCATTTGGTTGTGTGATCAAGGGCGTGCTGTTGTTGACCGACACATGCTGTACCGCACACATTTTCGAAAAGTTTCGAAATACGTTCCTCCACTCAGATTCGGGTTGTTTCAAGTTGGGCTGTATCCAAGTGGCACGGAACGAGTGAATCATCAGGTTAGCGGTAAAGTTCTCGAATGTCCACCATCTCCGTCCAACATTCTCGAAACTTGTATCTCCGTCCACCATTCTCAAAACTTGTTTTGGTGAAAAAGCTGTTGGAGACAGTTGGCCTACATGGCGACGGTGTGGACTGGGTATAAACTTTTGAGGCGTCGACCATTCGCAAAAGTTGTCGAATGTCCACCATCTCTGTCCAATCCAAACTCCACCGTTTTCGAAATCGAAACAGTTGCTGAATGTCCACCATCCCTATCCACCACGATAATGTGCATTAAATCTTGAATTTCCAACTTTGACCCACTCCCTCCGCTTGATAATTTTTTAATTTCTTTATTTTCAAGTTACCGCCCTTGAAATTTCAGGGAAATCCTGCGTCGGTCACGTGTCTTTCTGTCGGTCAACAGCATCGTCCGATCAAGGGAACATGCACATGCAGTCTTGTTGTGTTAGCATGCATAATACATACAAAGCGATGTAATGTAGGATGTCCCATTACAATGACAGTCACAGCTGTAGTTGGTAAGAAATGGGCCAGTACTTCCACTGGCGTACGGACTCGTCGAACAACGAGACTCACGGGATACTTCGTAGATCATTATTTTGAGACACGAACCATGGAATACGTTCTCTGTTAGTAACCAAAGTGTGATTGAGATTGTACCGCACGAGGCACAGGCAAAAATGGTATAAAACGCTTAAAAACTGACCTGTTTTAGCAATCCGTGGTATAAAATGTCAAAGTTTTCGATTGCTGTTAATTTTTAGGCCAAAACATACAATTTAGCATCAATAGTAACCAAAGTGTGATTGAGATTGTACCGCACGAGGCACAGGCAAAAATGGTATAAAACGCTTAAAAACTGACCTTTTTTAGCAATCCGTGGTATAAAATGTCAAAGTTTTCGATTGCTGTTAATTTTTAGGCCAAAACATACAATTTAGCATCAAAACGCACGAAAAACACACTAAAGCAGTGATAAAACGACATATTTTATCCCATTTTAAAATGAACCAGTAGATTTCAAAATCAGCCAGTAGATTTTCCCAAATGAGCCAGTAATGAGCCAGTGGCTCACTTTGAAAACAAAAACCCTGGACAATGGGACATCAACCTCAATAAACCTAAACTTAGTTGGATCCAGCAAAAGAAAGCGTGAAATTCAAAACGGCTCGATTTCTACCTGCCGTAAAACTTAAAATACAAGGGGCAGGGGGGGGGCTATATTTTTTCACTGACCCCTTTTAGGGGGCTGTATCTTTGGGGGTTTCTATTTTTGGGAGGCTGTATTTTTCGCTGCCCAAAATCTCAAAAAATGTTCCAAAAAATACCCCTAAAATGGAGTTCTGTCAGGGTGTTTGGTCATTTGAGTGTTTTAGGTGCAGTGGTGCAGATCAGTGGTGTCGTTGGGGGGGGAGGGGGTTACCCCCCTAGTATCCGGTATCCGGTATCTTGATTTTTTCACCCAGGGGTATCCGGTATCCTGACTGTTTATCCAGGGGTACCGTAAAAACCTAAATACAAGGGGGGCTCTAATCAGAGGTATGGGTGGGCACAATACCCAATACCCAATACCAATACCACCCAATACCAATACCAATACCAGTGTTTGGTATTGGTATTGGGTCTAATTCTGGTATTGGGTATTGGGTATTGGTATTGAAGCTGGCCTGGTATTGGTATTGGGTATTGGTATTGGGTTTGCCCAGGTATTGGGTCAAAACCAATACCCAATACTAATCCAGAAAAAGCCAATACCAAACCAATACCAAACCCAATACCTGACTCAAAACCCAATGCCAAACCAATACCAAACCCAATACCAACCCAATACCAGACCAAAAACCCAATACCAAACCAATACTAAGACCAATACCCAATACCCAATACCAATACCAACCCAATACCCAATACTCAATACCAATACCAACCCAATACCAGGCACTTCTGTAGTATTGATCTGGTATTGGGTATTGGTATTGGTATTGGGTCTCACCCGGTATTGGTATTGGGTATTGGTATTGGGTCACCAATTTGGTATTGGTATTGGGTATTGGGTATTGGTACAGGGCCGGTATTGGTATTGGGTATTGGTATTGGGTGTCAAAAGTGGTATTGTGCCCAGGCCTAATCAGAGGTCGCAATCGGGCCGGGTTTGGCCGGCCCGGCCCGGCCCGGCCCGAGCCCCCAAATCTCCGGCCCGGCCCGGCCCGACCCGTACCCCCAAATCTCCGGCCCGGCCCGGCCCGAACCCCCAAATCTCCGGCCCGGCCCGGCCCGAATTTTTGGCTCAGATTTTAACCCAATTTTTGTCATAATTTTTGCGATTTTTGAATCTATTTTTTGGTTGAAAATTCATTGTTTTCCATGAAAAAGTCGCCAGATAGACAATACCAATGGTGTGGCTGGGGGGTAGGTAAGGTAGATGACGCGCCATCCTGGTACAGTAGATAGGTCGCCGCCCCCCGGCTGGTACAGGTTGCTATTTTTGGCTCAAAATGGTATAAAATCGATATTTTTCACTCCAAATAATCGAAAAATCGCGCGCTGCGCGCGAAATGAGGGGTTTAGAGTACATTTTCATCTAAATTTAGACAAAAAATTTTGTTCCCCCCCCCCCAAGCTCGGCCGGTACAGCAGGTAGGTTGATTGCAGGCCTTTCTGGTGGGTGGTACAGTAGGTTGATTGCGCGCCTGGGTAGCCACACCACTGGACAATACTGATCACTGACTTGCTGAATCCGTCAGAAATTTTAGTATTTCTGACAAAAAAAACCCTACTTTTTCAGTAAAATAAGTCACTTCAGAAGCTTCGGGCCGGGGTGCCCGGCCCGGCCCGGCCCGACCCTCCAAATCTCCGGCCCGGCCCGAGCCAAAAGCCCAAAATCGCGGCCCGGCCCGGCCCGGCCCGAGCTCGGGCCGGCCCGATTGCGACCTCTGGGCTCTATTAATTCACTGACCCCATTTTCAAAAAATTATTTTCGTTTCTCAGCGAGAGCGTTCCAAATCCGGTTTTATTTTCGATCGATATTCCGAGGGGGGCTCTATTCCGGGGGGCTCTATTTAGGTTTTTACATCCTACCTACCCTAAAACTTTTCCGAAAACCGTAGAAATCGCCCATTTTTACCTCCAAAATGCTCAAAATCGCTTGCTGATGCTGGCGCAATCATAACCCCCAAAATGACCATTTTTTGCGTTTTCAACACCGATTTTGCTCGATTTTCCTCTAAAAAAGACCTTTTTTTGAACAACCCCCCTGGGTGCCGTAAAAACCTAAATACAGCCCCCCCGGAATAGAGCCCCCCCCCCTAATACACCCCCCCCAAAAAGGGGTCAGTGAATTAATAGAGCCCCCCCCCCGGAATAGAACCCCCCTAAGTAACATCCCCTATAACGTCGTGTATTAACGCTGGATAATGGTGCACAAGTTCATTTACGCACGTTTTTTGTTATTTTGGAGCACATAATACCCCTCTTATCAGTGTAGTGGCTGGGGGGGGGATGGGGGGGATTCCCCCCCTAAGGAGTAGGTACCTTGCAACCACCCCTTGGGGGGGGGATGGGGGGGGGAAGGGTAGGTACCTTGCAACCACCCCGGAGGGTACCTTGCAACCATAAATTTATGGTTTTTATAGGCAAAAATGGGTGTTTTTCGACCTCAAAACCCCAAAAATCGCGCGCTCCGCGCGCAAACCTCCATATAATAGCTATTTTGGGCAAATTTTCGGCCAAAATGCAAAAAAGTACCATTTTTTCGGCCAATTTTGCAGAAAAAAGCATGCAAAAAACACCCTTTTTTCGGACCCCAGGGGTACCTTGCAACCTTCTGGAGGCTGGGTAGGGGGGTACCTTGCAACCATCTGGATCCATCCCCCCCCCCAAGGGTACCTTGCAACCATTTGCCTGCCACTACACTCACTGCCTCTTATTGACGAATAGACACGAATAAATGCGATTACAAGCGAAAAAACATCCTTTCAAACCCCTTTTTTGGGGTTTTTAGGGGTATTTCTGGCAACAATTTTTTCAGGTTTGGGTCAGTGAATTAATGGAAGCCCCCCCCCGGAATAGAGCCCCCCCCGTAATAGAGCCCCCCAAAATGGGGTCAGTGAGTTAATAGAGCCCCCCCTTCTATTTAGGTTTTTACGGTATCCGAGATTTTTTATTTTAGGGAGCAACCCCCCTGGTATCCGAGATTTTTCATTTTGGGTATCCGGTATCCGAAAATTTTGGATTTTGGGTATCCGGTATCCTGACTTTTTGATTTCCCAACGACACCACTGGTGCAGATCTTCCATAAAAGGCTTTACGTACCGTAAAACCTAAAATACAAGGGGGGCTGCATTTTTCACTGACCCCTTTTAGGGGGCGCTGTATTTTTGGGGGGCTCTATTTTTGGGGGGGCTGTATTTTTTCGCTGCCCAAAATCGCAAAAAATGTTCCCAAAAATGCCCCTCAAATGGAGTTCTGTCAGGGTGTTACTGGTCATTATCAGTGATGTGGTTGGGGGGTATGGGGGGTATTCCCCCCCAACTGCTAGGTAGCTTTCTTGCTCCGAAACCCATACCCCCCAAACTGGCCAGCTAGCTTTCTTGCTCCGGTCACCAAGTAAAAAAAGTGTTGATTTTAGTGCCAAAATGACCATTTTGTGGGCAAAATTGGTCAAATTCGTTCAAATTTTCTCACACGTGCACAAAAATACGCATTTTAAGGCTTATTTTAGCATAATTTCGACTTCACGTCACCATATACTCAACCACAAACGTTGTACATAATGTGTCGTATGCAAGAACTTGACTTTACGACCCCCAAGCGGGGAATTCCAAGTTGGGGGGCTGTATTTTTGGGGGGGCTCTATTTTTTCACTGACCCCGTTTAGGGGGCTGTATTTTTTTTTGGGGGGGGGGCTCTATTTTAGGGAATACGGTAATCATATACTCAACCACAAACGTTGTACACAAGGTATCTTACACAAGAACTTGCTTTACGACCCCCAAGCGGGGAATTCCAAGTTGGGGGGCTGTATTTTTGGGTGGTTCTATTTTTTCACTGACCCCTTTTAGGGGGGCTGTATTTTTGGGGGGAGGGGCTCTATTTGGGGGGGGCTCTATTTTAGGGAATTGGGAATACGGTAATTTGATTCTGTGTTCTTTTTGATTTCCGGGCGGAGAAAAGTGCACCTGTGGTCCGCCCGTTGTTGCGGTCTTATTTCGGACCACGGGGCTTGGGGTCGGGGCTTTAAACCGGGCAACCGGATATCGCATGCTCTCAGAATCAAGCCTTTCGCAATAAAATGTGACTATACACGATGAGTGATCACAAAAACATCGTTCAAACAAAATGAAATGCGTTTAAACTGTGAGAATTAATTTTTAAAAATTTGCTTTCGGGAACAAACTCGAGCTTGTGCCGACTTACGCTCCCCCTTTTGATCAGGCAACGGCAGAACATTTAGTAGGGAATCCAACCAGCTCGTCAACCAACAGCCACGTGTGAAATGTTTCACAAAGGTTTCATCTGTCAGCGAGCTGGTTCTTGTCTCAGTCTCACTGCCCTTCATGATCAAAAGGGTGAGCGTAAGTCGGCACAAGCTCGCGTTTGTTCCGGAAAGCAACTTTTCAAAGATAAATTCTGACAGTTTTAACGTGGTTTATCTCGTTTGATCGTTGTTTTTGTGGCCGTTGGACATAAACAGTCTAACTGCGTAGTAAAAAATCAAGCATGAGATATACGGTTTTCCGCTTTAAGGGTCCGGACCACGAGGCCTGGAGCCCGGGTGGACCGGTCCCAGAAAGCAGTGTGGTGGCAGGCCAATCGACCCAAGATACCCTAGGGGGGAAGGTTTCGGACTTACTCGAGATACCCCCCAGAGGCTACCCAAGATACCCCTATGGTCCGTCAAAAGGCGAAAAAAGGCCGTTTTTTGCATAGAATTTTACTGCAAAATTGGCTTAAAAATGGGTACTTTTTGACATTTTTGCCGAAAATTGGCCTAAAATGACTATTTTTGGGTGTCTGCGCGCGGAGCGCGCAATTTTTAGGGGTTCCGAGGTCGAAAAACACCTATTTTTGCCTTTGAAAAGCATAAATCTACTTACTCGAGATACCCTTTGGGGTACGCTCGAGATAGATACCCTTCCCCCCCCCCATCCTCGCCTAAGGGTTGACTGGAGATAGATACCCCTTAGGGGGAAATCGCCCCCCCCCCATCCCCCCCAGCCACTACAGTGCCAGAAAGCCACTACTCTAAACATATGTAAAACGGGTCATGAAAAATGACTAAAAAGTTCACTTTTTCAGGCATACGTCTGATTCGTACTCTTCGACATCGGATTTGTCGGTGGACTTCATCTCGCCTTTCTGTTCAACTCAACCTCGACGAGTCGCACGCACCCCGGTCAGTCGTCAGTCAGAGAGATGCTTGGCGGTACGGCCACAGCGCCAATAAAAGCACGTGATTCTGCTGATGACGAGGCGACAAAGAACTCGGCCGTCGTAATGACCAAAGCCCCAGGCATGTAAAATTTAATCTTCGTGATGTACGTATTCCGCAGGTTAGGTCTAAACGTGTACGTTTCTGGGCCAGTCTTCTGGATCCCATGGTGGGAGGGTCCCCCTAAGGTAGACTAACAGCCGCTCCGAGAAAATGATTGTAGTTCCTGGGGTCGGGGGGGGGGGGATCGAGTACCCGCCCGACCTCTATCCCTAGTTTTTGAGTCATGTTTTTTTCCAAATTCAATATCGAAATGTCCGATCGATGTCGAATGTCGAACTTGCCACATCGAACGTGTACAACGTCAAGAAGACCAATTATAAAAATGGAAAGTTGTGACAGATTAATCTATACTACTAAAACAGGAAGGCGTATGTATGTATGTATGTCTGTCTGTCTGTCTGTCTGTGGCCCCCTCGCTCTCTTTTCACTCTCCTCTCTTTCCCTTCCCTCCCTCCTTTTTTCTTTCCTTTCCCCTTCCTTCCCTTTTCTCTTCTCTTTCCTTCTTTTTCCAATTTTCACTCTCCTCTCTTTCCCTTCCTTCCCTCCTTTTTTCTTTCCTTTCCCCTTCCTTCCCTTTTCTCTTCTCTTTCCTTTTTTTTCCAATTCCCCTTTTCCCCCTTCTTGACCTCCCCTCCTCTTTTTTCTTCCGTCCTTCTCAGGCCAGTCTCCTCTCTTTCCCTTCCCTCCCACCTTTCTCAAGCCCATTTTCCACTCTCCCCCTCCTATTTTTAACTCCGTTTCCCCCCTTCCTTCCCTTTTCTCTTCTCTTTCCTTCTTTTTTCCAATTCCCTTTTCCCCCTTCTTGACCTCCCCTCCTCTTTCCCTTCCCTCCCACCTTTCTCAAGCCCATTTTCCACTCTCCCCCTCCTATTTTTAACTCCGTTTCCCCTTTGTTATCTTCCGTTTCTTTTCCACCACGCTTCACTCCATTGACCGCTGCCTGCCGTCTACTGTTCGTGCTCTGTTAATGAGCTGACAGAACGGGCAGTCACAAATTTTGACTGCTGCTGCCGGGCAGTCAGAGTATAAACAGGCCTTTATTGTGCAAGACTGGATGCTTATCTAGCCAAAATTATTGTAGGGATGTAACAGAGGCGTTTTGTGAGAGTATTTCTCCTGCAGAGCTGCATATCATATTTTGAAATAAAATGTTGGTACTCGATATCCTGAAATTATTGAACGTTGCCTTAAAATATACACTCCGCACGGGCGCGGCGCTGTAGCCGGGCCGTAGGCACGGGTCCCGTCTTATGTCTGTCTGTGGCCCCCTCCCTCGGAAGGGCGGACGGGTCAATTTTCACGGGTAGCTTTGGGTATGCTAACGGGTCTTCGGGGGGGGGGGGGGCCCGGGCGCGGCGCTGTAGCCGGGCCGTAGGCACGGGTCCCGTCTAGTATTATCTATTAGTAGAAGACACTATAAAAAGTGAGAGCTTGATGAAGGCAGCAATGAAAAGGAAAAACAGAGAAATAAATGAAGGCAAAAAAGCGAGCAGGAGCAAATTTAAAAAATTGCGCAAAAATAAAAACTTTTTGCAAAATACCAAATAAACTAAAAACCTAGCCCCATAAAAAGCAGAGAAAAAACGAGTTCCTAGAGAATCGGCTTTTACAACCATTTTCTAGACTAGGAAAATTAGAAATTAAATTAACGAAAGAAGAAATTAATAATAGCTAGATAAATGGCTGTCTTGTTTCGGCCATGAATGTAGACAAGCACCGATTCAGAACAGCAGTCAGGCCTGTACCAACCCGAGGGCCGGGCCAACCTAACCCGGCTCAATTTACATCGCCGCAGTGTATTCCTATGGGGAGGGGTCCCTTCGTCGCCACGCCTGCTCGCCTCCTTACACCCCTGCTCAGTGTTGGAGGTGCTCTGGAGGGGGATACCTACTGTACCGGGCTCAGAGAGGGGTGGATAACTACTGTACCAGAGCCGATGGGCTGGGGGGGTTAGGTTTTGGGTGAAAAATTTTAATGTTTTTATGTGTGAAAACGTATTCGCGCGCGAATTTTGGGTAATTTGAGGAAACAACCACCGATTTTACACTAATTTTGGCCATTTGGGTAAAAAATTGGCACCTTTGGGGCAAAATCGGGGGATACCTAGTGTATCGGGGTGAAAATCGGGGATACCTGCTGTGGCATGCCAAATACAGAGGGATACCTACTGTACTGGGGGGTTACCCCCACACTTCCAGCACTGCCCCTGCTCCCTTCCGGGTGTGCCTTCTCTCCAATTTTTGCCCATAGTGGGCAAACTTGGGCCAAAGTAAGCCTTTTATGCCTAACACACGTGATTTTTGGGGTCAATGTTGTATCGTTTAACTGTGTGACTACTGGGGGTCAATTCTTGGAAGTTCTATTTCCGACAATACGGTAGAAGAAAAATTACAGTTGAGCGAAAAAACTGTTTCTTTTCTTTCCTGATAGAAAACTACCATTGATCGTGTAGCCTGGTTGATGCAGGTCCGGCATCGTCGTCGAGCGGCGAGGCGGTGACCAATCGTCGTGCAAAGCATCCACGTCGAATGACGCTCAATGAACGATTTGGACTGATTCGTCGCGGTTACGTTGTTGACAATGTGCAGAAACTGGTGAGCCATAGATTTTCCTGTGGTGAGCTGCTGTGCTTGAGCACGAGGAAATTCGGAACTTAGTCGATCACTGATCAATGTGACGAAACACATTTTTTCTTGCAGCCACTCATCCAATCAGTGCAACGCGAGGTTCGTCTGATGCCCATCCAGGATGTGAGCAACATTCAAATGATTCAGAAAAAGTTCGCTGACGTCGAAATCTTGGAAACGGTGTGTTGATGCACTGTGTTGTGGCGTGTTTTCTACTTCCATTCCAAGTTCACTATTTATTAATTTGCAGACTCAACTTGTACTTGATCACAATAGTGACAGTTCAAGCGATGTATGTTTGAAGTTGTTATGTTCACATATTTGATGTTTTGAAGAAAGAAATTGAAGAGTATGAACACCTGCATGCAGATTCAAATTTTGGACGATGCGTCATCGACATCGAGTGCGTCGCCGATTTGACATTGCCTGTTCACACCGAAACTGAGCGGAGTGGAGCGGCCATTTGTTTGGAAATTGTGTTGTTTGTGGTAATCACGTTCATGTGTCTTGCTGCCGGATATTTTGTCACTTGTTCACTCTTTCGGTGCAGATATTGATCTCGAATTCCAGTCTTTGTTGTACTTCTGGTGTTGACATGTGCTTAAGATGAGGAATAAATTGCAATTGGTTGTGCAAATTGTTTTTGTATGATTGTGACCAACGGGTTACTATACCCAACCCTTTGCACGGCAGCATCTGTATTTTTGCGTGAATTCATACATTGTTGAATATGCATGCTGAGAGAAGAATGAGCCTTGCATTTCATGTTGCAGTTCCGAATTTTAGTTGACCGTCGCGCTGCTTCTGTTCTAATGGATGAACCGATCACCACGTTGAAAATTTTGATCATCGGCGAAAGTGGCGTTGGAAAATCGAGGCCAGTTTCATTTCAATTGCGGCGTCATTTTGTCGTGCATGGTGCACTCAGCCCCAAGACCAAGTTTGTTGCGGCATGCCGACCACGACATCCCTCACTTTTATGTGCTTTGCCATTCGCAAACTGAGCAATGCTGTTGGTGCTCACACTGAATGAAGCTAAAGTTCCCCTTAGAAGCAGCACAAGCGATCGCTTTGCCGAAAAACACTGGTCGTTTGCAGCAAGCAGAACCTAACATACAGTCCTGAATTTTGACGTTATGCCTCACAAACAAGTGGGATTTGGTTGGCTCTGATGACACTTACTTGACTGCCTTTCAGTTTGCTGCTCCGATTTGTTGACGACACGTTTGACCCCGAACAGCCAGCCACGATCGGTTAGTCTCTGTCAAGTTAGATGCCTTGTTTTTTTTCACAAGTCATCATGACTGGTGTGATGTGCGTGCGGGAAAGAACCAATTCTTTTCGTGAAAAACGGGTCCATTTTTTTGAACCGAAAGCAAATTTCCATCAAAAACCGAAAACAGTCGAAATTTTCTCCATGATGTTTTGATATCGTTTTTCAACGTTCCGGAAGTACAACGTGGACATAATTGAGCAGTTTTTGTCTTCAACGGTACATTTTATCTTGCACTACTTTTGACGTCAAAATACGGTGTATCTGTTGCTTGATATCCTGCACTGGAAATTCATCTTGCTGAAGTTTTCCGTTTTCCTTCACAAAATATAAAGAACCGGTTTTTTTCGCAACCGTGTCTGCGACTTGACTCGCGGAAACGTGTAATAAATGAGGTGGAATGCATCCATCCTTGCGCTTTGCTGAGTTTAGACTCTAAAACAATTGTAGAATTAATCAACAACACAACGTTCATGTTACCCATTCTCCCAGGTGTCGACTTCAAAGTGAAAACTGTGAACGCCGAAGGCAATGTTGTGAAACTGGCCATTTGGGTAAGTTGTCGCCATTGTATTTCCAGCCCTTCATTCATGCCAGCGTCTGACACTTTGCAGGACACAGCAGGTCAGGAACGTTTTCGCACGCTCACACCGAGCTATTACCGCGGTGCTCAGGGTGTCATCTGTGGTTGGTTGTGGCGATTTTCAAAAAATTTTGTGTGGAGGACTTAGATTTTTTATTTTCATGTTGGGTTAGAGATCTGGAAAAAAGCCGACCCCCGACAGTTTTGAAAGTCGATTTAGGATTTTTTCTGTATGAAGCGTTGGAGGGGTGCCCGACACCCTCCACTCATCATCTGGAACGAAGTACCCGACATCTGGGAAGAAAGCCGACACCCGACAGTTTTGAAAATATCCAAAAGTATCCGAAATCATATTTTTGGAGCAAAAATTTGCTCTTTGCTTCATGAATGCTATATTTTGGCTCATTTAGCGAAATGGATGTCAAAAATGCCACAATCTGCGCGTTCGTTTGGAAATTTGGTTTCGAAGAAAAGTTTTACTCGAAAGTCTTCTCTCAGCAAAAGTTGGTGTTTTGAACCCTTAGGCCGCTCTCTGACAAAAGCAAAAAGTTTTTCAGCGTAGTCATCATCCACAGCGC
Source organism: Rhynchonema sp. JSB1_4 (assembly GCA_030248065.1). Classification (NCBI taxonomy): domain Eukaryota; kingdom Metazoa; phylum Nematoda; class Chromadorea; order Monhysterida; family Xyalidae; genus Rhynchonema; species Rhynchonema sp. JSB1_4. The sequence continues at coordinate 19,761 of JASAMV010007521.1, forward strand.
ACGCCAAACAGCCTCTGAAACATTTTGTTTGAGCATCACTGTGGTTTAGGCCCGTGGTTTAAAGCGGGAAACCGTATATCTCATGCTTGCTTTTTTACTACGCAGTTAGACTGTTTTATGTCCAACGGTCACAAAAACAACGATCAAACGAGATAAACCACGTTAAAACTGTCAGAATTTATCTTTGAAGAATTGCTTTCAGGAACAAACGTGAGCTTGTGCCGACTTACGCTCACCCTTTTGATCATGAAAGGCAGTGAGACTGAGACAAGAACCAGCTCGCTGACAGATGAAACCTTTGTGAAACATTTCACACGTGGCTGTTGGTTGATGAGCTGGTTGGATTCCCTACTAAATGTTCTGCCGTTGCCTGATCAAAAGGGGGAGCGTAAGTCAGCACAAGCTCGAGTTTGTTCCCGAAAGCAAATTTTTAAAAATTAATTCTCACAATTTAAACGCATTTCATTTTGTTTGAACGATATTCTTGTGATCACTCAAAGTATATAGTCACATTTTATTGTGAAAGGCCGGATTCTGAGAGCATGCGACATCCGGTTGCCCGGTTTAAGGAGTTGCTGTTGTGCTGAACTTTTCGCTTTTTGCGTTTGTGAGAGAGCGGCCTAAATGTTTTGTGTCCGGTCCCGGAAAACCCGGCATGTGGAGGTACACATTCCCGACACCCAACGATTACCCATTTTTGGTACCGGACACCCGACGTCGCTATAACCCTATCTGTCATAGAAATATAACCTTGATAGTGTGAATATGGCTGCCGCGTGGCCGAAAAATTACATTATACAGTGTATCGTCCTTTTGGTGCCATTATCGGGGACTGTCATATTCTGTCACCATAACGAATATCCACCACTGGAGTAGTAATGACCAGGTGAAGAATAGCAGATCGGGGACCAATATGCGATAAAGGATATCCACATGTACAGGGTTTCACCATAAAAAAGATGAGTGTAATCACACAATTCATAATTGCGATCGTTCCCATGCAGTTTACGATGTGACAAGTCGCGGCTCGTTCGATCGTCTCAACCACTGGCTCACTGAACTCGACACATATTCCACCAAACGAGATTGTATAAAAATGCTGGTCGCCAACAAAATCGACAAGGTTGGGTTGCGTAGCAAAGTGTGCAGATTGCAAAACCATTTTTTCTATTCGTGTCCTTTCCATCGTTGTGCGAATTCCACTCCCACCCCACTGCTGCTTTTTGGGAAATTCGTACTCTGTGCGAGCAAAGACCGCTATTGTGCAATCACTCCTTTCCCTTGTGCAATATGAAGATTGATAGAGGCTTTACTGCGGTCCACGGATTCACAGACGCGCGACATATTTTTGCAACAGCTGAACTTTCTTTTACTTTTCGATAATCTTATGGTCCAGTTTCTCACTTTAATCCGCTTGGCGCTCAGGCGTGGCGCGCAAAACTACGTTGCATACTGTGACCTGTCCCAATATGTGTGGTTTTTATACCTGGTGTTTCTGTTAGCAGCGCGTCCGGTGGGATTAACGAAAGTTGCCGTTTTTGCAACAGAGTGGTTGAGTAAACACATTGCATATGATGATACATTATTCATCTGTATTGTAACTACAGATTAATACACAACCAATACTTGGAATTGTGTCGGAGAAACTCGTTCCTTACAGATGGGCTTGTTTAAACTCGTTTTACCCCATTTTCCAGGAAGATCTAACGCCCAGACAGGTGCCGCGCAATGAAGGCCTTAGATTTGCACAGAAACATTGCATGCTGTTCATTGAGGCTAGCGCCAAAACACGTGAAGGTGTACAATGTGCCTTTGAAGAACTGGTGACCAAAGTTGGTTGCTCCTTCCGTTTACTTGCAACTGAATGATTTCTGACGATGGTGTAGCTCTTCTGGCGGGGTGGCAACCTACTGTACCACCAAAAAATGAGTGGCCGCAACCTACCTACTGTACCGGCCAAGCTAAAGGGGTCATCGTCGAACCAAGATTTTTCATGTCATAATTGGAGAACATGTACTCTAAAACGTTATTGTGGCGCGCAATTTTTCGCCTATTTGGTGTGAAAAATACCAACTTTATACCCATTCGAGCCAAAAATCACTACCTGCTGCACCAAGCAGGCCGGCGACTTGCCTACTACTGTACCAGGATGGAGCGTCGACCTACCTAGCTACTGTATCGAGGGGGACCACGTCACCCAGCCACAGCACTGATTTGCGATGTTTTGATTCAACAGAATGCACCTGCAAAAAACCGAATGTAATATCAGCCTCAGTTATCAGAAACAATTACAATGCAAGTCGGATCCCTTTTCACACAAAATCGTCGTTCATCATCCAACGACGTGTGCTTGCGCGTACTGAACTAACTTTTAATGGCAAGAAAATTGAAGGGCAAATCTGAAACATGGTTCAATCTTCAGATCATCCAAACCCCCGATCTTTGGGAATCAAACCAACACCCCGGTTTCCGCCTTGATGATCAGGCACGTGCTGATGCTGCTGGCGACTCGTATTGCGGCTGCTGATTCCACGAGTGATACTGTATCTCTTGTATACTTTGAAAAATATCGAAGTTGTGGTTTTTTTTATTTCCGATGAAAATGTTCAGTCTGTGAATATGAGCATCTTCCTCCACTGACATATACTATGCTGCTTTTGAATATTTGAACTTTTATCCTGTCGAAAATGTGACGCTGAGCTATGCTTGGATTGCTGTGTCAGTTTATCACACATTGCTTGCAGTCCGTTGCACAGTTGCTGAATGTTTTGCTTCGCTGAAATATGTGGTCGTTTACGTTGTGATTGTGACACAAGTTGGGCGATTACTTGATTTTGCTACCGTCAGACTCCAACTGATTTACCGCTATTTATCGAAACGTAACGAAAGTAAATTCATCTCATATTTTCATTCCTTTTGATACTTTGGTGACCAAATAACTTGGAATCATTCCATTCAATACTTTTAAGTCTTTATCTTTCGTTCTTCAAAGTGCGCGCGAACAGTGCAATGCAGGCAATGCATTTATCGTGATTGTGCCTGTGCGAAGGTGCGATGAAACTTGTTTGCATACTTAACACTCCCCGCAAGATGCCGCGCACTGCTACCACACAACAGCACCAGCACGTAGACACAACTTAGCAAGCAAATCAACTGAAACTGTAGCAGTCGGGCACGCCTGGAATGTAGGAATATCCCGGTTCTGCCGGGCGTGTGCAATTCCGAGAATCGACCTGTGCACATAGGGCACACACAGCGTAACTATCATAGGGTGGTCAGTCAACGGTCATAACGTATGTGCGGCCAATATATGTGAATGTACATAATAATATTTCATGATTGCACACACACGTGTGTGTGGTGGTGTGACTGTTATCGCCATAAATATCCTGATGATACATCTTATATGTTAGGCAGTGTGTCTCTCTTGGTCGAAGGGCGAGGCGGTGAGATGACAAATCAAGTTGTTTGCGTGCGTGTGTTTGCTCATCATCATATGCGTGTGTGGAACTGTTTTATACTGTTGCCTCTAAGTCGTGGCTTGCTCTCTGCGTCTGCCTGTTTACCAAACTTTCATATTGCATGATCACCCCCGCTGCATGGTGTTGAGTAGTGGTTTGGCTGTCCGTGTAACGTGCATCATGGGGTGCGCATCTGTGCATTCATCCACTGCGCACAATGCGTAGCATAACGTCCACCTGCGTGGTTTCACCTTCAACAGCATGCACGTGACTTGAAGATTACTGGTTTAGTCATGAGCGTTCGTTGGCTGCACAAAGCAGAAACCAAGGGCGGATCCAGGGGGGCACAGGGGCCATGACCCTCCTTTGGTCCATTTGGCCCCTGAAGGGGGGCCACCGTTTCGGATGGAAAAAGGACCCCCTAAATCGCAGGATTTTCGCTCTCATACACTTCAAAAGTCCAAAAACCGCGCGCGATACTCCCATTTTCGATGAAATTTGGCTTTCGCGCGCGAAAATTTCGCGCGTATTGTCACACTTTATATAATATTTGGTGTAAAAAGCGCGGAATTCCAAACAAGCACTGGATAAAAATGACTTTTTGGATATGGCCCCTCCCTTGACCAAAAGCTGGATCCGCCACTGGCAGAAGCACAAGCAGTCCTTGTAACTGTGATGTGGCGTTACTTGGGTGGCCCTGTATTGCTGACAGACACCAACCGGCCGTTCCGCCTTCATTATGATGGCTGCCTTTACACCACAAATAGGGCCAATGTGATTGCTGGCCGCTTTGCCATGTGTGCGTCTTTTTCTTGTTGTTACCGAACTGAACGCAACGCGTTTACAGTCATCTCTCTATATATGTAGGCATAGTCCAGCCACGAACTCATGAGACGACTTTTTTTGAAATTGGCTTGCGATCAAAATTCCGGTTCCACTATTGGAAAGAAAGAAAAAAAAACCACTATTTTTAACCCCCCATCCTTTTCCCAACAAAATACACTCGCACACAAAAAAAACATTCTCTTTTCTCTCCATCTCTTTCTTTTTTAAAACACACTTAATCCAACAAAAAATCAGGGTGTAATATACTCCATTTTGAAATTTCTTCCCCCGCCCCAACCTCAACCCAACCCCCCAAACAAAAATTCTCCCAAAAAAAAAAAAATCGATCGGGACACTCATTTTTGTTCGCAAAACAAAATGTTCACTATGCAGAGCAGCAATTAGGAGGTTGACGGTATTCATCCAAAAATACGTTCACTTGTTGGAAATTCATTATGTGGAGCCGTATAGTTACTATTTTTGCAGAAAAACAGTTTTGCTGGAAGAAACCGTTTTTTCGGAAACTTATTTTTTTTTCGGGCCAAAATTTGACAGCTGTTGAAAAGATGAATATTTGTCGAACATGCACCAGAAACGGCGAAAACGGCTAATTGCGGCAGAAGGTGCGATTGAATTTCACAAATGTACGTACGTAAACGTGAGATACTCTAAAATACACTTTAGTCAATTGCGTTTTTCAATGATTTTTCATACACTTGGGTCATTTTCTCAGAAAAATTCAAAATCCACCAAAATATTTTTCTGGAAAAATATATTTTCACTGATAAATACGAAAAAAACATTTTTTCAGGTAACTTTTCCATTTGTTTTCATTCGCAGTGGAGGTTCACTCGTATGGAGAAAGTTGACTGTATACATCAGGCCAAAGCAGCAATATGGCAAGCGAGAGGCAGTGGAGTGCGATTCTTGGTATTTTATAGTACTGATGACACAGAGCATGTTTGTGTGTGAGTCACAGCCTTGCACCGTGCGTATCTCCGTGTGTTCTTGTTTTGTGTGTGTGCTTTGGATGCAGCGCACAGAATTGGTAGCGAGCGATATGTACATGAAAGCGTTGTGTGATTCAAGGCTGTGTGTGCCATGCCTATGCAACAACGCTGCGGCAGCACTCGCCGGCTAGCGCATATACAACGACAAAAAACACCCGACACTGCACTACGCACATGGAGTGCAGCCGCAAGTTTCTTTTTCTGACGTCCGTCGTCCGCGCGATTTATCGGATCCGTCCGTATCACACGAACGTGACGGTTCAAGATTCCAAAGAACCATGTTCAGGACTTTCACTATCACGCAGGCGAACCATTCCAAGCGCGCGAAATTCAGAATTTTGAGCTGGGTTCAAAATGAGTCAATTGATTTTCTCTTTCGGATTACGGTACCTTTTTGCGGTTGTCAACAAAAACGCAACTTCATGTGCGGTGTTGGTTAGTTTGAGAAATGTGCGTTATTTGCGCAGCGCGAAGTAACGTGCCCGTGCGTCATACCAAACATGTACACAGCCTACATGGCATGGCACGCGCGTGCGCAGGCAGCAGCGATTCTCGGAACGCTCCCTTTGCTTGCCTGACTCACCCCTGTTTTTCTGACCAATCATGTGTATGGCGGGCTCCGCCCACTTGTGCATGCTTTGCATTGGATGATTCTCAGAATTGGAGAAAACTGGGCGAAGGCGGAGCTTGTTTTCGAAATAAATATATACAGAACATAAGTTACAAAACGCTCAGACAGACAGACAAAGGGTATTTTGGGTGTTTGGCTTGTTTTTGGCGCGCGCGGCCGACAGCAATGCTTTTGTTTCTTCTCTCCAGCACCAGGAACAACGTTGATTGTAATAATGCAAACTTTATGTGACCTGGTGACCACAACTTAACTGCATAATTTTTTTCTTTTCAGCTCGTCAATCGTGTGATTAATCTCGCATCCTGGTGCATAACTTCGTGCCGTTACGTTATTATTGAATAAAATTTTAATTTCTTCCTCAAAACCACCAAATAATCATGTGTGACGACGACGTTGCCGCTCTTGTTATTGATAATGGCTCCGGTTCGTGATGATGATTGAATTGATGCATATTTTATGTTGACTTACTTCTTCTATCGTTTCTAAATTGATATTGTGACACCCGACCCAAGTATTTTCATATTTGTTGTCATTTTGTTCTTGTAACAAATCGTGTGATTGGTTGCAGGCATGTGCAAGGCCGGTTTCGCCGGTGACGACGCGCCTCGAGCCGTGTTCCCATCGATCGTCGGCCGTCCGCGCCATCAAGGTGTCATGGTCGGTATGGGCCAGAAGGACAGCTACGTCGGTGATGAGGCACAGTCCAAACGTGGTATCCTCACATTGAAATACCCGATCGAACACGGCATCGTGACCAACTGGGATGATATGGAGAAGGTTGGCATTTATCGCATTGTCTGACTCAAAGCAATATTGTTTATCCTCATTTGGAAGTCATTTGTTTCCGTTTATCCGTTGTCATCTGAAAATTGTGTAAAAACTCTAGATCTGGCATCACACATTCTACAATGAGCTGCGAGTGGCACCCGAAGAACACCCAGTGCTCCTGACCGAAGCGCCGTTGAACCCGAAAGCCAACCGCGAAAAGATGACGCAGGTGGGCGTTTGTGATTCGATTTGTTGTGTCCATTTGTTTGATCGTGATTTGCTTGATTTGATCTTTGCTTCCAAATTTTGCGTTGCGTATTCGTTAATGTGTTGACAACATTTTTTGAAGGCGTGTTGGACAAATGAGAAATATGATTTTCAGATCATGTTCGAAACGTTCAACACGCCGGCGATGTACGTTGCCATCCAAGCCGTGCTATCGCTGTACGCCAGTGGTCGTACCACCGGTATTGTGCTCGATACTGGTGACGGTGTCACTCACACGGTACCCATCTATGAAGGTATGTTTACTGACATTTTTGTTCGGCTTATGATATAGAATGCAAAAAATAGACTTGGTTTATGAGGACCAAGAAGATGCTACAATCCAAGACGACCAGTGCACTTATAACTTTGTATTCGCGTTTCCTTGTAGGCTACGCGCTGCCGCACGCCATTCTGCGTCTGGATTTGGCCGGCCGTGATCTGACTGATTATCTGATGAAAATCCTGACCGAGCGTGGATACAGCTTCACCACCACCGGTTTGTTTTGCCTTTGCACATTTGGTTTTGTCGCCAAAGATCAACTGACAACAGCAGCCAGATGCCTTGCTGCATTTGAATGAATCATCAATTTTGTCGGCCAAACAAACCTGTTCTGACAACGCGTAGTCGCATTTCGCAATATGTCTAATTGTTGTTACTCGTGTGATACAATGACGAACAGCACACCGGACGTGTTACGCACATCTACATCAAGGCTCTGCTCATCACTGCTGCTGTAATTTCAGCTGAACGCGAGATCGTGCGTGACATCAAGGAGAAACTGTGCTACGTGGCGTTGGACTTCGAACAGGTGCGTTGGTGTGATAGTTTTGTTGAATCAACCTGGTTACAAATTGCAGCCGATGGGCCCCCTTATATTGAACATGTCAGATTTTCTGTGCAGTGGACGAATAATTTTGGCGGTGTGTTCTTGCCCGATGGCGCCTGCGAACCTGTGTAGTGAATGGGGGCGGGGGATACCCCCTAAGGGGCAGGTGCCTTGCAATTACAACCATCCCTCAGAGTACCTTGCAAGCAACCGTTTGCCTGCCACTATACTGCTGCCAGAGGCGTAGCTCGATCTTAATTTAGGGGTTACCTGGACGAGAAGTCATTTTATCGATGACTTGCGTACGGTTCCCCTCTGAGCGGCTCAGGGGGTACCCCTCTGCTACGCCACTGACTGCTGGGCACTGCTCTTGCATATATTTGCATGTCGTCCAAAATTAACATGACTGTTTTTTGCAGGAAATGGCGACAGCAGCGGCGAGCAGCTCGTTGGAGAAATCGTACGAATTGCCCGATGGTCAGGTGATCACGATCGGCAATGAACGATTCCGATGCCCTGAGGCACTCTTCCAACCGTCGTTCCTTGGTACGTTTGGGTTGTGAAACACAGTAAATATTCGAAAAGTATCTAAATCGAGTAATTGCGTTACGCTTCTGATGTATGCTGTCATCATCAGGGGTCATTATGGAAAGATAAAAACAGCTGTTACGCTAGTCGACATTGGTGGCAGACCTAAGTAAATTTCGTGATAACCGTGGTTCAAAGAAATTGTAGATTTTATGCTGTTTAACGCAATGTTTGCTTTACCTCATCAACCGGTTGTATTGCACTGTCAGGCATGGAATCGTGCGGCATCCACGAGACGACGTACAATTCGATCATGAAATGCGACGTCGACATTCGTAAGGATCTGTACGCGAACACGGTGCTGTCGGGTGGCACGAGCATGTTCCCGGGCATCGCTGATCGAATGCAGAAGGAGATCACCGCATTGGCGCCCAGGTTGGTCAGACGTTGTGAATAACAACAACGATACAACAGAATTGCGTCGTTATATATTCGTTATCAATGCCGTTCCGTCATTAATCCATAAATTTAGCACGATGAAAATCAAGATCATCGCTCCGCCCGAACGTAAATATTCGGTCTGGATTGGCGGTTCGATTCTCGCGTCGCTCTCCACCTTCCAACAGATGTGGATCAGCAAACAGGTGTGTATCTCAGTTCATCAAAGTTGCACTTTTCTCTGAAGAATAACCTTTGCATGTAAATGTTCCCCAAATTTGCAAATTTTAACTGTTTTGGGAGGGCCCACTGCACCCAGTCGCTGAAAAATGAACGTTTTCTCCCAGCGGCCAAAACGATTAAAGGGCTCGGGACACAACCGAAGGAAGGGCAGCAGAGCGCAGTGTTATACATCGTTGGAAAGCACTGTGACATTATATGTCACGCACAAATGTTAAGCTCCTTAGAGATTCGCTATCTCTTGGTAGAGTGACTTTTCGTTCCAGAAAAAAGTGAATTTTTTCACAAATTGAAACGACCGGTGCAGAAACCCCAAATGAGTTGAAAGTCAAGTAACACGTGGATAGGATTACAACAGCTTCTAGATAATTTATCATGAGAACTTCAGTCGCTCAAAGCATTGCTTTACTCGGTGAGGGTGCGAAATGTTCCAAAAATCGGCCACATTTTTCGAACACACAAGTTTGTCTCTAAATTTTGAGGCCGCGCTTTGTGTTGCAGAAATGAAAATGCAATAGAAAAATAGAGCATTTTCGAAAGTACCAGAAAATAAGGTTTTTAAATTTGGAAACACTTAGATAGCGGCGTGACAGGCCGAAAAAGACCTAAAAATTGCCCCTAAACTGCATAGTTGCACTCATTGACAGAAATGTGATGTAAATAAGCCACGTATTGCGTTGCATTGGAAGCGAGAAAGTCAGATAAACGCCCAGTCCAACAATCTAGACGAGTTTCAAAGCATCAAACCCCATGGTCCGGCTGCTGCAGCCCTGCCAGCCTGAATAAGATATTTAGCTATAAGTCGTTACTGTTAAAAATTATTGCACATTTGATAGCATCAAACGATGTAGCTTCAATGTAGCTATCGAACGATATATGACATGCCCATACTAGTTCTTACTATGGACAAGAAACGGTCAAAACTCCGAAATCGCACACGGTGACGTGACGGTTCATTCCAGAATCGTCAAAAAAAGCAATTTTTTAGCCTCTGCCCTGCCCTTAAGCGTAAAAATTTATTGGGGCTTGTCATATATCGTTCGAAAGCTACTCTCAAGATACATTGTTTGGTGCTATTACATTTGCAATAGCTATTAACAATAAGCATTTATAGCTGAATATCGTATTCAGGTTAGTATGACTGCCCATAGAGATCTGTAGACCTTGGGGTCTTCGGACCTTGATAGGTTGTTAAATCAGACGTTTCTCTCATTTTTTTGTTTCGAAGCCGATACAATCTGTGGCCTTTATGTGTCACAATTCTGGCGATGAATGTAACCACCTAATTTAGCGGCAATTTAATGGATTTTTAGGCCTGTCACAGAGCTAGCTATGAGTTAAAAAATTTAAAAACCTTATTTTCTGGTACTTTCGACGATGCTCTATTTCCCCATTGCATTCTTATTTCCGCAGCGCTAAGCGTGGCCTCAAAATTTAGGGACAAACTTGTGTTCTCGAAAAATAAGGCCCATTTTTGGAACGTTTCGCACCCTCACCGTGTGAAGCAATGCTTTGAGCGACTGAAGTTGAGATGATAAGCTATTCAGAAGCTGTTGCAATCCTATCCACGTGCTACTTGACCTTTAACTCATTTGGGGTTTCTGCACCGGTCGTTCCAATTTGTGCAAAAATTCACTTTTTTCTGGAACGAAAAGTCGCTCTACCAAGAGATAGCGAATCTCCAAGGAGCTTAAAATTTGTGCGTGACATAGGCTGTCGGAATGCTTTCCAACGGTATGTAACAATATGTCCTGCTACCCTTCCTTCGGTTATGTCCCGAGCCCTTTAACAACCAAGTTTTTTGAGAACTGCAAAAAATAAACAGAAATTTTCGGAAAAGTTTCAAATTTTCCAAAACATTGTAAATCGTGCATAACCACCACTTTCACGATTTTTGCCTACATCGGCATCGGCATGGTTTTTCTTTGTACCAATCTTGAAACATACTTTGCCCAAATGTACCCCGTTTGAACTGGAAAAACTTATGAAAAATTTTTTAAGTAAATATTTTTCCAGAAAAATAGCGACTACGTATATTGTAAAATATCAACCTTTATGTTTCAGGAGTACGACGAATCGGGCCCATCGATTGTGCATCGCAAGTGCTTCTAATTGCCCCGGCCCAATCAAGAGTAGAATTTTTTGTGTAGCTGGTCGGCCCATCGTTGTGTTCAATATTATCATTTATTTCATTTTTTGTATCATTCGTGTTTTTTGGTCTTTGGCATTCGCTATTGTTCTTATAATTCGTTATGATCTGTATTATCGATATCTGAGTCTGTTTTCTTCATAATGTTTGTTGAGCGGTAATTTCACTGTTATTTACCTACTTTTTATCTCTGGAGTCAGACCGCATAACGATTCAGGCGCTGATTATTGCTGATGCTGGGTATTTTAATGGTTGTTAAAATCACTTTGTCTCACGATTATGAGTTGGATTGGAGCTTTTATTATTTTTTGGCGCACAGGGCGGGAAATTTTGCAAAATACGGATTTTTGTGGAGAAAACGTGGCAGGCGGCAATTGGTTTTGAATAGCCTTGTCTACATCGTGTGTTCTTTTTGGTAGCTTTTTGTCGGTTATTTCGGAATTATATCAAGGAGCCGTTCAGCACTACTTATAATTTTTTCTACTGTTTTTAGTGATTATATTATGTCGGTTTTTGTAGTTAATTGAAGGCTCAAAGCACATTCCTCCACCCGTGTCAAGTATTTGGCTTGTCTTAGTGAATCCGTGAGTTAACAGATCGTGGTACTTTTGGTCCCCATATGGCCTAGCTTCCCTTTTTCCCAATTATTTGCTGATTAACAACCATGAATTTTTATCGTGCTTTTAAAACATACCAAGAGTTCAAATTATTGCAGAACTACTACTGCTTGTGTCTCACAGAGTGTATGTGTTGATTTATGCAAGTAGTTGACATGACAGCACTATGTTGAACACGTACACTTTGTCACTGGTGGTATGTGTCGCTTGTGAACCAGTCGCTGATTTTTTTTTCATTGTCTTCTCCCATCACCATCAAAATTTGCAATAAAAATCCGTTTTTGGATCAGCAGTGAACAATATGTAAAATCAGCGCAGGACGGAACACATCTCAAACATTTTATTCCGCGTGTGTGAAAACACTAAATGTAACGCAAATATACCGGTACAGTAAATTTCCAAATTCGCTGCCGCACAGTAAAATACGCCCCATTGTTAATGTCGAACGCTCTGCTTACGTGAGAAAATCGACCACTAACCCGGTGTTTGAGGCAAAATAAGGATTTTTGAGTTTCGGAGGACGAATTGACTTTGCGGCCATTTTTGCCCAAGAACTAATTTTCAAAAGAAATTTCTTCGCTAACTTGGCTATTGTCATCAGAAAGTGAGTGAAATGGGGCAAGTAGTCGGTGCAACCATGGTGTACGACCTGCCGCCGGGCCCCGGCAGTTTTTCCTGGTTTTCAATATCGCAGTCCCCGCCACTGGCTTGGACCGTATGTATGTATGGGAATGCGATACCGCGCCTATTTTCGTGGTTGCGAAAAGTTAGTCCAATAATGTTCACGAAGCCGGAAAGACTCGCAACATAGCAGCATATTTCTTTTATCTGACCACCATATTCATAACAGATTGTGTGCGTGTGAGCAGAATGCTGATCTCTTTCCAGCAACAAACGAATTGAACCAAACCGTTCACGAAAACAGACAATCGATACAACAACAACAACAAAGCGTACAGAACTGGTGATGTTTAATAAACAATAACAGATCAATGGGGGCCTAATCTTTGATGCCTTCACGCAGGCGACGAATGTTACTGCGCACCGTGGCTGCCGTTGTTGTGCTGCAAAGTGACTGACTTCAGACATCTATTTGTTTTCTTCCTTTTGCACAACCGTGGTGCTTCAACCAGGGCAGGAAACGCACCGGCGTTTTGTTGCTGCCCCCAAATCGATGATGACTGTTTAGGCATCTTTGTTCGTTAACAAAAATCAGTATGAGATACCATAATGGAAGATGAAAGGTAGCATAATAAAAGATGACAAACGAAAACGAATCAAACTACAAAAGATAAAAAACAATGAGTCAAACCTGTACACATAGGCACCGCCGGCGACCGTTTTCTTGCAGCTTTTGCATTTCCAAATACCCACGCATGTTCTCTTCATATTGTCCTGAAAATTGGTGGGTGTTCTTTCCGTCCTCAGATTTCAAAATAACAGCAACAAGCAGCATGTATTATATTATGTACTGAGTGCAGTAATGTTGGTCTGTTTCGCCCTGCTTTCTCAGGCAGACCGAGGCGTCAGGGCTCGTCAGTGCGAACGCCTCTGTCAAATTTGCTTCCAAATTTCCACTGTCCTGGTGTTTAAACATTTATTTTTAAATCGCAAAACGCGAGCCCGTCAGTGTTCAAAAGATGAGAAAATTAGGCCAGCCAATTCGACAACACCATGTTTCCCTGCTTTACTTAGTTTACTGACAAGTAAGTCGCCCAAGCTTCGTGAGTGTTCAAAAAAGATGAGAAAATTAGGCCAGCTAATTCGACAACACCATGTTTCCCTGCTTTACTCAGTTTATTGACAAGTAAGTCATCCAACCTTTCCACAGAAGACACACGTGTACTTCGAATGCTGCGTCACCTCCATTTTCTTCACCGTTTTCCTAAGCGACGCACCATATCGTGTGCCGTACTTGCCGCAAATGCCCACCTTCTTTGTGCGCTTGGCCTGCAACAAACAACGTGGATGCTGTCACAGAAATAAAACCATGTCCGCTACTTGAACAACACGTGTGAAAAATGGAAGGTTTGCTGCCGTCTGGATACCGTACTGTCTGCAGTTTCAGGGCATTATTCCCTGTTAAAACGTTCGTGAATCGGGAATCGCGCGTGGCGCGCGATCTTTATACCTTTTGGTTGTTTTGGCCTATTTTTAGCCAAAATGGACAAAAGAGGGTGATTTCGGGGAAAGCATCGAGGTGTTATACGCAAATACCAAACATGAGTTACCATATTGTCAGCGTTTACGAGTTCTGGATGGTCAAAGTCCCAAAATGGTGTGACACATGCAGTTTTTTGTTACTAAATGCTAGCAATTTGAGACTAAAAATTTACCGTTGCCACTAAAAAAATTGAGATTTGGTACCAATTGCTGCTACCAGAAATTTATGATTTAGTAGCAAAAGTATCCACTAGAACAAAGGTGTCCCACCAACTTGACATTCTTTTAGCGTCTAAACACTGAAATTACAAAGATTTTGCGCTTCGCACAATACTTCTGTTGCCTTGCAGTGTAGTCCCTGGGGGGAGGGGGTCCCCCCCTCGGGTACGTCTGTTCCCCCTCCATGGTACGCCTGCCCCACTGTTCCCCCTCCGGGTACGTCTGCTCCCCAATTTTTACCTAAAATAGGCAAATTTTGGCCTAAAATAGGCATTTTTAGGCATAAAATGAGTGATTTTTAGGTCAATGTCGTCAAAAATCGCCAAAATACCCTTTTTATTGAGATTGTTTTCCTAAAAGGGGCAAAAATGAGCCAAATTTTCGACCTCAAAAAATGACTTTCCTCCAAATTTGGGTCCTCCCCCCCTTCCGGGTCCTTCCCCCCTTCCCCCTACCAGGTGGGTACGTCTGTTCCCCCTCCGAAAAAAAGGGGTACCGCCTGTTCCCCCTCCGGACCAGGAACTACACTGTTGCCTTGTATTGTAGTGGTCGATCATACTTTGGTGGAAATTTTATGCGAGTCTGCGGGTGTTAACGTAACCGTTGAGTACTTCATTCGCTGACAATGTTATTTCTTGAACCAAGCAGAAACTAAAAATTAGCCTTCTAAAACTTTTCCACCAGAAGCTACTAGCCGATTTTTAAAAACAACCTGCACACAGGTGTTAAGTGTTGCATCGAAAATCAGACGAATTTCCAGTTCTCGTTTTGTTTTGGACAAAGAGGGCTAGCTAAAAACTTTTTTATGCGGCTAGCGGCGGAAATCGGTTCAAGCATAACTGAGAAAAAGGGATGAAAATTTTTGAACAATTCGCATCCGATTCGGACTGGCATTGGGCATCGCAGGGTATACTGGCGGAAAAACCGGTTTTTTATAAAACGTGAAAAAACCGAGAAAAACGGAAAAAAAGCGATAAAGAACGAACAGCACTGTACAAGGATAGGTGAAGCCCAGATGAGGCGTTTTGAGGGGGTTGACTCGAGATAGATACCCCTTAGGGGGGGAATCCCCCCATCCCCCCCAGCCACTACAGTGGTACTGGTTCAAAATTTCCGCCGAAAATCGCCTAAAAATAGGTATTATGGGTGGGTTTGCGCGCGGAGCGCGCGATTTTTGGGAAAATAAGGTCGAAAAACACCGATTTTTGCCTTAAAAGGTATAAAATTGCTTGTGAGAGGTATGATTTGGAGTTGTGAGAGGTAAGTACTCAACCCCCCCAACCCCCCCCCCCCGGGTTTTGTGGTAGGTAAGTACTGAGAAGGGGGTAACCCCGCCCAACGCCCCCCCCCCCCGCCCAGCCACTACTATGCATACCCCCAAAAATCGAAAATTTCCATACCAGGGCAGTTTCTCCAAAAATTCAAAAATTTTCCATACCCGTAAGGTTTCAGAAAAAATGACCCCAAAAATCTTCCAGAAGTGCCAAAAGTTGGTCAAAAAAGTGCTTAAAACAGGGTTTTCTTGCAGTAGCAAGCGATATTCGACATTTTTAGGCGAAAATGGTCCTTTTCGGTACTTCTCAAGGTCAAAAAGTCACTTTCCTAGGGGTACTTGTTCCAAAAGTGAAACATTTCTTATACCCCATACCCCCGACCGATTTCTAATACCCCATACCACGGGGTAAACCTCCACCGATCCCCGACCACAAGGGAGTCATCCGCAAGCAGTGTTCCTAGGGGCCGCACTCTGTGATCGCAACTTAGGTTTCTACTGTGCCAGTACCACTGCGACTAGGGTTAGAGGTCGGGGGGGTACCCGACACCCGACAGCCGACACCCGACATCTGGAAATACCCGACACCCGACACCCGACATCTCAGAAAAAAAGCCGACACCCGACACCCGACAGTTGCAAAAAAACCCGACACCCGACATCTCGTTTTTGAAAAAAACCCGACACCCGACACCTGTTTTTGGACCAAAAACAGGCAAATTTTTGCTCATTTGCATCATGAGTGCAATTTTTTGGCTCAAGTTACTGAATTCAAGTATTTTCACACGAAATAAACACCAAAATGTCACATTCTGCGTCTTCGGAAACATTTGGTTCGAAGAAAATTTTCTCTAAAAATTCTTCTCTCAAGCAATACTGATGTTTTGAACCGTAAGTGTCGGGTGTCGGCTGTCGGGTGTCGGGTCCGAAAAAACCCGACACCCGACATCTGGGGGTACCCGACACCCGACACCCGACACCTACACTTTTTTGGCACCCGACACCCGACACCCGACAGCCGACACCCGACATCTCTCTAACCCTAACTGCGACAAAACAAAACAAACCAACCAACCATTTTTTTCGTTTCGTTCGTTAATGCGAATGTGTATCACAGCAACACCCAACTTGACGACTGGTCTGATTTCCTGAAATAGTTACATTTTTAAACATGCCATACGCAGAGGAGAACTTAGAAACCAAAACGTGTTTTTCGCATTGCATTACACACCAGAGCTTTTTAGCTACTAATTTGTTTTTGAAAAGCTAGTAAATTTTCAAATTTAGTAGCGTCAAAGCTACTAAATTTTTATATTTGGGCCAAAAAAAGTTGTAACCAGTAAATTGGCATTTCAGCAGAAAAAAGCTGCTAAATTTTTTACTTTTCTAGCTTTTGCTAGTAACCTATTTTGAAAAATAAACCCTGCTCCAGATTACCTCCAACACTGGTCAACACTTATGGGCAAATCTACCTATCGTCAACAAATTCTGGAAACAATCTGTCTATCGTCAACAACAATCGACCCCAAAATTAATATTTTTGACTCAAAATGGCTCAAAATCAGTATTTTTCACCCCAAACAAGCAAAAAATCGCGCGCTATGCGCGGATCTTGTAATTATGATTCTTTCACTTAATCTTCTTATTTATGTATTATTGAGTTGGTGCCGACGCAATAGACTAACATAGATAGATTGTTCCCAGAATTTGTTGACGATAGATAGATTAGCCCAAAAGTGTTGGCGATAGATATGTAGATGAAATCAAAAAGTGTTGACATGACAATAGATACCGTAAAAACCTAAATACAGCCCCCCCCCCCGGAATAGAGCCCCCCTAAGTAGCATCTATGCAGTAGTGTATTAAGGCTTGATAGTGGTGTACAGCAGTGTAGTGGCTGGGGGGGATGGGGGGGATTCCCCCCCCTAAGGAGTAGGTACCTTGCAACCACCCCTTGGGGGGGATGGGAAGGGTAGGTACCTTGCAACCAGTGGTGTAGCTATCCAGGCGGGGCGGCAACCTACTGTACCACCCAAAATGCGGGGCGGCAACCTACCTACTGTACCAGCCGAGCTTGGGGGGGGGGTCGTACCACTTGGGGGGGGGGGGTCATCTGGAAAGCGAAATTTTTTATGTCTAAATACTGAAGAAAATGTGGTCTATTCGCCTATTTGCAGACAAATGTGCTAATTTTATGCAATTTTAAGCCAAAAATGAATGTTTTGGGTGAAAAGTTAGGTGGGGCGGCAACCTACCTACTGTACCAGGGGAGGGGCGGCAACCTACCTACTGTACCAGGCGAGGGGCGGCAACCTATCTACTGTACCTTGGGGGGGACCCCCCCACCCCCCCCCCCAGCCACACCATTGCTTGCAACCACCCCGGAGGGTACCTTGCAACCATCAATTTATGGTTTTTATAGGCAAAAATGGGCGTTTTTCGACCTCAAAACCCCAAAAATCGCGCGCTCCGCGCGCAAACTTCCATATAATAGGTATTTTAGGCAAATTTTCGGCCAAAATGCAAAAAAGTACCAATTTTTTCGGCCAAATTTGCAGTATAATGCATGCGAAAAACACCCTTTTTTCGGACCTCAGGGGTACCTTGCAACCTTCCGGAGGCTGGGTGGGGGGTACCTTGCAACCATCTGGATCCATCCCCCCCCCAAGGGTGGTCGCACAATGACTTTATAAGAATTGGTCAAATTTTTTTCCTGAATCGCAAAGCAGGCTAGTGACGGGGCAATGACGTTGCGTTGCGCGATCACACACAAAACACGTAGTAAAGAGAATGTTTCAGACCTGCGGCAACGTGGTTGATCTGCTAGATAATTTTCAGCTGAAAATGTTTTGTGAGAGTCACAAATAGCACAGTAGTTAAGAGTGACTGAACGTGAAAATCAGGATTGATTTTGATGAATTCTTATATGGTCATTGTGCGACCAATACCTTGCAACCATTTGCCTGCCACTACACTGGTGTACAGGTACATTCAGTGTAGTTCCTGGGGGGGAGGGGGGGTCCCCCCCCTCGGGTACGCTATCTCCCCCTCGGGTGGTACACTATCCCCCTATCTCCCCCTCCGGGTACACTATCTCCCCCAATTTTTGCCTAAAATGGCCATTTTTAGGCCTAAAATGGGCATTTTTAGGCCTAAAATCTGTGATTTTCAGGTCAATGTTCTCAAAAGTCGCTAAAATACCCTTTTTATGAAGAATTTTTTCCAAAAAGGGGCAAAAATAGGTCAAATTTTCTACCTCAAAAAGTGACTTTTTCCCGAATTTGGGTCTTCCCCCCCTGCCCCCCCCCCCTCGGGGGTACACTATCTCCCCCTCCGAAAAAAAACGGGGGGTCCGCTATCTCCCCCTCCGGACCAGGAACTACACTGGGTACATTTATGCACGTTTGTTGTTCGCTCAGAGCACATAATACGCATCTTACTGACGAATACACGAATAACAAGCCAAAAAAACATCCTTTCAAACCCCTTTTCAGGGTTTTTGGGGGTATTTCTGGGAACAATTTTTCGGGTTCGGGTCAGTGAATTAATAGAGGCCCCCGGAATAAAGCCCCCCCGTAATAGAGCCCCCCAAAATGGGGTCAGTGAATTAATAGAGCCCCTTCAAGAAGTCAAGTCTTTATTGAGTTATTCGCAAAAGCCTGTTTGTAGGCTGGGAAGTTTACAATATGATGCGTAAATGTGAGCAGGAAACGGAACGAACAAGAACAACGTGGAAGAACAAAAAAAATTTTTCCCTTCTATTTAGGTTTTTACAGTACCATTGTCGGAAATAGAACCCGGGGGGGTCTATTTTTTCACTGGGGTCATTTTGGGGGTTCAATTTATGGGGAGGGTCAATTATTGAGGGGGGGTTATATTTTTCATTTGGCCCCCCGACGAAAAAAATCGTTGTTACTGATGCCCATAAAAATGGCTTGTGTCGGTATTTTCTAGCTTTAACAGAGGCAATTATGCTTGAAG
This sequence comes from Rhynchonema sp. JSB1_4, assembly GCA_030248065.1. Lineage (NCBI taxonomy): Eukaryota > Metazoa > Nematoda > Chromadorea > Monhysterida > Xyalidae > Rhynchonema > Rhynchonema sp. JSB1_4. The sequence continues at coordinate 39,158 of JASAMV010007521.1, forward strand.
AACAAAACAAAAAAAAAAAAACAAAAAACAACCAAACAACAAAACACACAACAAAAACAACCACACCCAAATAACAAACACAAACAAAAAACAACCAAAAAAAAACCAAACAAAAACAAAACCCATAACACCACCCACACAAAAACCCAAAACAAACAAAAAACCAAAACAAAACAAACCAACCAAACAACCACACACACATTTGTTGTGCAGCGTGTCTTAAACAGCATTTACAGACACAACAACACAGCCTTACGTAGTGGTGTGGTAAGGAAAGGTTGGGGGTGGGGTCTTCACACCAACACAGCCCATTCTCAAGGTTCATTCAAAACAATAAGAGATAATCTCCCCCTCCCCTCCCCACCCCCCACGGTATTCTATCTCCAGCTCAAATCCTTCAGCCTACCCACAGTTGTCTGTGACGATCGTCCCCTTTAACAAGAGAATGTTAAACAATCTACTCTACCCCTCTAATATTACAGTTTAGCTATTAATTTTTTTTTCTTTATTCAATTCATCCACCCTAGTACTACGGCGCGATGCTAATGTACAATTCTATAACTACACATTTTTCTTCTCCATAGTTTGTGTGAGTTAATTTGCAGTATTCCTCTAATAGCTAACTAACATCTACCTTCTAAACAAAACAGTAACTATTCTAAACTTCAAATAAAAATTCGCTGTGTTTAAAAATTTTAAATTAATTTTTTAAAATAATATTATTTTATTTTTATTTTTTTATTTTTTTAAGAACAATCATAATAGGCAAAAAGGTGTGCGTTCCACACCTCACACTAAACACCTCCACCCAACCAACACAAACACAGCAAAAGCCACCCAACCCACACCACCAGCATACACAAACACAGTTAAGTGCCCATACCGTGAAACACTTCTTGACGGTGGTATTTAGCTACGTGGGGGAGGCGGGAAAGCACAGACCCCACCCCCAACTTCACGTCCGATTGGTACGTGTCAACTAAGCTCCCACAACAAATACACTTCACAAATCCTCTTTAGTGACCGACACAAGCCATTTTTATGGGCATCAGTAACAACGATTTTTTTCGTCGGGGGGCCAAATGAAAAATATAACCCCCCTCAATAATTGACCCTCCCCATAAATTGAACCCCCAAAATGACCCCAGTGAAAAAATAGACCCCCCGGGTTCTATTTCCGACAATGGTACTGTAAAAACCTAAATAGAAGGTTAAATTTTTTTTTTGTTCTTCCACGTTGTTCTTGTTCGTTCCGTTTCCTGCTCACATTTACGCATCATATTGTAAACTTCCCAGCCTACAAACAGGCTTTTGCGAATAACTCAATAAAGACTTGACTTCTTGAAGGGGCTCTATTAATTCACTGACCCCATATTGGGGGGGCTCTATTACGGGGGAGGGCTTTATCCGGGGGCCCATATTAATTCACTGACCCGAACCCGAAAAAAATTGTTCCTAGAAATACCCCCAAAAAAACCCTGAAAGGGGTTTGGAAAGGATGTTTTTTTGGCTTGTTATTCGTGTATTCGTCAGTAAGATGCGTATTATGTGCTATGAAGCGAACAACAAACGTGCATAAATGTACCTGTACACCAGTGTACCGTAGGGGAAAAACCCCTAAATAGAAGGGGGGGCTCTATAAACTCACTGACCCCGATTTGGGGGGGCTATTTGGGGGGGGGGGCCCATACTCCGGGGGGGCCTCACTAATTCACTGACCCGAACCTGAAAAATTGTTCCCAGAAATACCCCCAAAAACCCCTAAAAACGGGTTTGAAAGTATGTTTTTTCGCTTGCAACCGCATTTATTAGTGTCTATTCGTCAATAGGAGTCGTATAAGGTGCTCTGAACGACCAACAAACGTGCATAAATGTACCTGTACACCACTATCAAGCCTTAATATACTACAGTATAGGGGATGTTACTCTGGGGGGCTATATTTCCGGGGGGGCTCTATTAATTCACTGACCCCCTCGAGGGGGGGCTGTAGTTAGGGGGGGGGCCCCCCCCCTCTCTTCCGGGGGGGGAGCTGGTCTGGAGGTAGCCTTTTACGGTAGTGGCAGGCAAATGGTTGCAAGGTATTGGTCGCACAATGACCATATAAGAATTCATCAAAATCAATCCTGATTTTCACGTTCAGTCACTCTTAACTACTGTGCTATTTGTGACTCTCACAAAACATTTTCAGCTGAAAATTATCTAGCAGATCAACCACGTTGCCGCAGGTCTGAAACATTCTCTTTAATACGTGTTTTGTGTGTGATCGCGCAACGCAACGTCATTGCCCCGTCACTAGCCTGCTTTGCGATTCAGGAAAAAAATTTGACCAATTCTTATAAAGTCATTGTGCGACCAATACCCTTGGGGGGGATGGATCCAGATGGTTGCAAGGTACCCCCCACCCAGCCTCCGGAAGGTTGCAAGGTACCCCTGAGGTCCGAAAAAAGGGTGTTTTTTGCATGCATTATACTGCAAATTTGGCCGAAAAATTGGTACTTTTTTGCATTTTGGCCGAAAATTTGCCTAAAATACCTATTATATGGAAGTTTGCGAGCGCGCGATTTTTGGGGTTTTGAGGTCGAAAAACGCCCATTTTTGCCTATAAAAACCATAAATTGATGGTTGCAAGGTACAAAACACCCCCCCCCCCCCCCCCCCCCCCCCCCCCCCCCCCCCCTCCGGGGTGGTTGCAAGCAATGGTGTAGCTGGGGGGGGGGGGGGGGGGGGGGGTCCCCCCCAAGGTACAGTAGGTAGGTTGCCGCCCCTCGCCTGGTACAGTAGGTAGGTTGCCGCCCCTCCCCTGGTACAGTAGGTAGGTTGCCGCCCCACCTAACTTTTCACCCAAAACATTCATTTTTGGCTTAAAATTGCATAAAATTAGCACATTTGTCTGCAAATAGGCGAAAAATCGCGCGCTGCGCGCGAAATTAGTGTTTTAGACCACATTTTCTTCAGTATTTAGACATAAAAAATTTCGCTTTCCAGATGACCCCCCCCCCCAAGTGGTACGACCCCCCTCCCCCTAGCTCGGCTGGTACAGTAGGTAGGTTGCCGCCCCGCATTTTGGGTGGTACAGTAGGTTGCCGCCCCGCCTGGGTAGCTACACCACTGGTTGCAAGGTACCTACCCTTCCCCCCCCCAGCCCCCCCCCGGGGTGGTTGCAAGGTACCTACTCCTTAGGGGGGGATGCCCCCCCCATCCCCCCCCCCCCCCCCAGCCACTACACTGCTGTACACCACTATCAAGCCTTAATACACTACTGTATAGATGCTACTTAGGGGGGCTGTATTTAGGTTTTTACGGTATCTATTGTCATGTCAACACTTTTTGATTTCATCTACATATCTATCGCCAACACTTTTGGGCTAATCTATCTATCGTCAACAAATTCTGGGAACAATCTATCTATGTTAGTCTATTGCGTCGGCACCAACTCAATAATACATAAATAAGAAGATTAAGTGAAAGAAGCATAATTACAAGATCCGCGCGTAGCGCGCGATTTTTTGCTTGTTTGGGGTGAAAAATACTGATTTTGAGCCATTTTGAGTCAAAAATATTAATTTTGGGGTCGATTGTTGTTGACGATAGACAGATTCTTTCCAGAATTTGTTGACGATAGGTAGATTTGCCCATAAGTGTTGACCAGTGTTGGAGGTAATCTGGAGCAGGGTTTATTTTTCAAAATAGGTTACTAGCAAAAGCTAGAAAAGTAAAAAATTTAGCAGCTTTTTTCTGCTGAAATGCCAATTTACTGGTTACAACTTTTTTTGGCCCAAGTATAAAAATTTAGTAGCTTTGACGCTACTAAATTTGAAAATTTACTAGCTTTTCAAAAACAAATTAGTAGCTAAAAAGCTCTGGTGTGTAATGCAATGCGAAAAACACGTTTTGGTTTCTAAGTTCTCCTATGCACATATCACGTGTAAAAGTGTAGCTATTTAGGAAATCAGACCAGTCGTACGAGTGGGTGTTCTATACACATTCGCATTAACGAACGGAACGAAAAAAATGGTTGGTTGGTTCTGTTTTTGTCGCGGTGGTAACCTGGCACAGTAAAAACCCCCAAAATGCGATCACAGAGTGCGGCCCCTAAGGAACGCTGCTTACGATGACTCCCTTGTAGTCGGTAGGGTGGGGGTGTACCACGTGGTGTGGGGTATTGAAATCAGTCGTTTCACTTTTGGAACCGCTACCCCATCAGGAAAGTGAAATTTTTTTATGTCTAAATACTGAAGAAAATGTGGTCTAAAACGCTAATTTTGCGCGCAGCGCGCTAATTTTCGCCTATTTGCAGACAAATGTGCTAATTTTATGCAATTTTAAGCCAAAAATGAATGTTTTGGGTGAAAAGTTAGGTGGAGCGGCGACCTATCTACTGCTACCAGGGGAGGGGCGGCAACCTACCTACTGTACCAGGCGAGGGGCGGCTACCTATTTACTGTACCTTGTGGGGGACCCCCCACCCCCCCCCCCCCCCAGCCACACCATTGCTTGCAACCGCCCCGGAGGGTACCTTGCAACCATCAATTTATGGTTTTTATAGGTAAAAATGGGTGTTTTTCGACCTCAAACCCCCAAAAATCGTGCGCTCCGCGCGCAAACCTCCATATAATAGGTATTTTAGGCAAATTTTCGGCCAAAATGCAAAAAAGTACCAATTTTTTCGGCCAAATTTGCAGTATAATGCATGCGAAAAACACCCCCTTTTTCGGACCTCAGGGGTACCTTGCAACCTTCCGGAGGCCTGGGTTGGGGGGTACCTTGCAACCATCTGGATCCATCCCCCCCAAGGGTATTGGCCTCGCACAATGACTTTATAGAATTGGTCAAATTTTTTTCCTGAATCGCAAAGCAGGCTTGACGTGGCAGATGACGTTGCGTTGCGCGATCACACACAAAAACACGTATTGAAGAGAATGTTTCAGACCTGCGGCAACGTGGTTGATCTGTTAGATAATTTTCAGCTGAAAATGTTTTGTGAGAGTCACAAATAGCACAGTAGTTAAGAGTGACTGAACGTGAAAATCAGGATTGATTTTGATGAAATTCTCTATGGTCATTGTGCGACCAATACCTTGCAACCATTTGCCTGCCATTACCGTAAAAACCTAAATACAGCCCCCCCGGAATAGAGCCCCCCCCCCGTAATACAGCCCCCCGAAAAGGGGTAGTGATAATAGAGCCCCCCGAATAAAGCCCCCCAAAGTAACATCCCCTATACTGTAGTGTATTAAGGCTTGATACTGGTGTACAGGTACATTTAGTGCACGTTTGTTGTTTGTTCAGAGCACATAATACGCCTCCTCTTGACGAATAAACAGAATAAATGCGGTTGCAAGCGAAAAAACATACTTTTCAAACCCGTTTTTGGGGGTTATGTGGGGGGTCCCCCCCCTTTCTGGGAACGCTTTTTCCCCTTCGGGTCGGTAAATTAATAGAGGCCCCCCCGGAATATCGCCCCCCCCCCCGGTACATAGAGCCCCGCTTTGCCAAAATGGGGCCATTGAGTTAATAGAGCCCCCCCTTTCAATATGGGTTTTTAGGTAAAATCTGGTAGGGTTCATTTATGCACGTTTGTTCAACGCTTCATAGCGCAAAATACGCTTTTTACTGAAGAATTTCTCGAATTAAAGAGCCAAAAAAACATCCGTTCAAACCCCTTTTCGGGTTTTTCAAAGGGGGTATTTTCCCGGGAACAATTTTTCGGGTTCGGGTCAGTGAATTAATAGAGGCCCCCGGAATAGCGCCCCCCCGTAATAGAGCCCCCCCGAAATGGGGTAAGTGGAATTGATAGACCACATTCGAGAAAAAAGTCAAGTCTTTATTGAGTTATTTTCGCAAAACCCTGTTTGTAGGCTGGGAAGTTTACAATATGATGCGTAAATGTGAGCAGGAAACGGAACAAACAAGAACAACGTGGAAGAACAAAAAAAAATTTTCCCCTTCTAATTAAGGGGTTTTTAGCGTTACCATATTCGAAGAAATAGAACCTGGAGGGTATCTTTTTTCACTGGGGACGATTTTTTAGAGATTAGATACTGGGGAGTGTCAATTATTGAGGGGGGTTATATTTTTCATTTGGCCCCCCGACGAAAAAAATCATTGTTACGAGCCCATAAAAATGGCTTGTGTAGGCAATCGGCAACACAGAGGCAGTCAAGAATTGGTCTTCACGGCTGGCTGTAACGCACACTTCTTGACGCAGCATTTATTTCTGGCATTCTTGGCAACACGTAGTCAAGAAGTGTACATTACGGCCGTGCGTAATCAACGCTTTCTTGAGCGCGTGAAGGAGTATCTAGCTACCGGTGGGGGGTGGGGGAGGGGTGGGGGAATTAGTGCGACAGACCGCCGCAGGACCCCCAACCCCCACAGGACCACACCGATTAGCGGTACGGTAGTGTTGTTGTGTCAAACGTTGTTTAAGCTCGCGTGCACAACAGAATACAGCTTTTCAAGCATAATTGCCTCTGTTAAAGCTAGAAAATACCGACACAAGCCATTTTTATGGGCATCAGTAACAACGATTTTTTTCGTCGGGGGGGCCAAATGAAAAATATAACCCCCTCAATAATTGACCCTCCATATAAATTGAACCTCCAAAATGACCCCAGTGAAAAAATAGACCCCCCGGGTTCTATTTTCAGAGCAATGGTACTGTAAAAACCTAAATAGAAGGGAAAATTTTTTTTTGTTCTTCCACGTTGTTCTTGTTCGTTCCGTTTCCTGCTCACATTTACGCATCATATTTAAACTTCCCAGCCTACAAACAGGCTTTTGCGAATAACTCAATAAAGACTTGACTTTTATAAGGGACTCTATTAATTTCGCTTACCTCGATTTTGGGGAGCTCGATTACGGGGGGGCTTTATTCTGGGGGCCTCTATTAATTCACTGACCCAAACCCGAAAACAATTCTTCCCAGAATACCCCCGAAAACCCTGAAAAAGGGTTTGAAAGGATTTTTTTTGGCTTGTTTTTCGTGTATTCGTCAGTAAGATGCGTATTACGCGCTACTGAGCGATAACAACAAACGTGCATAAATGTACCTTACACCAGTGTACCGTAAAAACCTAAATAGAAGGGGGGGCTGTTCATTACCCCACTGACCCCATTTTGGGGGGGCTCTATTACGGGGGGGGGGCTCTATTCCGGGGGGGCCTCTATTCATTCACTATTGACCCAAACCTAAAAAGATCTTCCCAGAAATAACCCAAAACCCCTAAAAACGGGTTTGAAAGTATGTTTTTTCGCTTGCAACCGCATTTATTCGTGTCTCACATTCGTCAATAGGAGGCGTATTAGGGGCTCTTAACAAACAACAAAGGTGCATAAATGTACCTGAACACCACTACCACCCCTTAATACACTACAGTATCGGGGATGTTACTTCGGGGGGCTCTTTATTCGGGCGGGGCTCTATTTATTCACTGACCCCTTTTTTGGGGAGCTGTATTTTGGGGGGGGCTCTATTCGGGGGCGGGCTGTATTTAGCTTTTTACGGTAGTGGCAGGCAAATGGTTGCAAGGTATTGGTCGCACAATGACCATATAAGAATTCATCAAAATCAATCCTGATTTTCACGTTCAGTCACTCTTAACTACTGCGCTATTTGTGACTCTCACAAAACATTTTTCAGCCTGAAAATTATCTAGCAGATCAACCATGTTGCCGCAGGTCTGAAACATTCTCTTTATTACGTGTTTTGTGTGTGATCGCGCAACGCAACGTCATTGCCCCGTCACTAGCCTGCTTTGCGATTGCAAAAAAATTCGACCAATTCTTATAAAGTCATTGTGCGACCAATACCCCTTGGGGGGATGGGATGATGGTTGCGAGTACACCTCCGACAGGTGCGAGGTTGCCCCTGAGGTCCGAAAAAGGTGTTTTCTGCATGCATTATACTGCAAATTTCCCGAAAACTGGTACTTTGCATTTGGCCGAAAATTTGCCTCAAAATACCTATTATGTGGAAGTTTGCGAGCGCGATTTTGGGGGTTTTGAGGTCGAAAAACGCCCATTTTTGCCTATAAAAACCATAAATTGGATGGTTGCAAGATACCCCTCCGGGGTGGGTTGCAAGCAATGGTGTGGCTGGGGGGGGGGGGGGGGGGGGGGGGGTCCCCCCTCCCCCCAAGGTCACAGTAGGTAGGTTGCCGCCCCTCGCCTGGTACAGTAGGTAGTTGCCGCCCCTCCCCTGGTACAGTAGGTAGGTTGCCGCCCCACCTAACTTTTCACCCAAAACATTCATTTTTTGGCTTAAAATTGCATAAAATTAGCACATTTGTCTGCAAATAGGCGAAAAATCGCGCGCTGCGCGCGAAATTAGTGTTTTAGACCACATTTTCTTCAGTATTTATACATAAAAAATATCGCTTTCCAGATGACCCCCCCCCCCCCAAGTGGTACGACCCCCCCCCCCTAGCTCGGCTGGTAAAGTAAGTAGGTTTCCTCCCCGCATTTTGGGTTGTACAGTAGGTTGCCGCCCCGCCTGGGTAGCTACACCAATGGTTGCAAGGTACCTACCCTTCCCCCCCCCATCCCCCCCAAGGGGTGGTTGCATGGTACCTACTCCTTAGGGGGATCCCCCCATCCCCCCCCCCAGCCACTACACTGCTGTACACCACTATCAAGCCTTAATACACTACTGTATAGATGCTACTTAGGGGGGCTCTATTCCGGGGGGGCTGTATTTAGGTTTTTACGGTATCTATTGTCATGTCAACACTTTTTGATTTCATCTACATATCTATCGCCAACACTTTTGGGCTAATCTATCTATCGTCAACAAATTCTGGGACTATCTTATCTCATGTTAGTCTATTGCGTCGGCACGCAACTCAATAATACATAAATAAGAAGATTAAGTGAAAGAAGCATAATTACAAGATCCGCGCGTAGCGCGCGATTTTTTGCTTGTTTGGGGTGAAAAAATACTGATTTTCAGCCATTTTGAGTCAGAAAATATTAATTTTTGGGGTCGATTGTTGTTGACGATAATAGACAGCTTCTTTCCAGAATTTGTTGACGATAGGTAGATTTGCCCATAAGTGTTGACCAGTGTTGGAGGTAATCTGGAGCAGGGTTTATTTTTCAAAATAGGTCTCACAAAAGCTTCAAAAAGTAAAAAATTTAGCAGCTTTTCTGCTGAAATGCCAATTTCTGGTTACAACTTTTTTTTGGCCGAGTTATAAAAATTTAGTAGCTTTGCGCTACTAAATTTTTATACTTGGGCCAAAAAAAGTTGTACCGTGATTGGTTTTTGCAGCAGAAAAAAGCTGCTAATTTTTTCTTTTCTAGCTTTTTGTAGTGCCTATTTTGAAAAATAACCTAGGTCCTCGTCATAGAGCCTTATGGGCAAAATGTTCTGCGTCAACAAATTCTGGAAAGATAGTCAACAACAACGCCCCAAAATTAATATTTGCTCAAAATGGCTCAAAATCAGTATTTCCCCCAACAGCGAAACGCGCGCCGCGCTTGTAATTGCCCAGCTTAATCTTCTTATTTATGTATTTTGAGTTGGTGCCGACGCAACAGATAACATAGATAGATTGTTCCCAGAATTTGTTGACGATAGATAGATTAGCCCAAAAGTGTTGGCGATCAGATATGTAGATGAAATCAAAAAGTGTTGACATGACAATAGATACCGTAAAAACCTAAATACAGCCCCCCTAAGTAGCATCTATCCAGTAGTGTATTAAGGCTTGATAGTGGTGTACAGCAGTGTAGTGGCTGGGGGGGGGATGGGGGGATTCCCCCCCGTAAGGAGTAAGGTACATTGCAACCACCCCTTGGGGGGATGGGGGAAGGGTAGGTACCTTGCAGCCAGTGGTGTAGCTACCCAGGCGGGGCGGCAACCTACTGTACCACCAAAAAAGTGGGGCGGCAACCTACCTACCTACTGTACCAGCCGAGCTAGGGGGAGGGTAATACAACTGGGGGGGGGGTCATAGGGAAACCGAAAATTTTTTTGTCAAAATAGTTAAGAAAATGTGGTCTAAAACACTAATTTCGCGCGCAGCGCGCGATTTTTCGCCTATTTGCAGACAAATGTGCTAATTTTATGCAATTTTAAGCCAAAAATGAATGTTTTGGGTGAAAAGTTAGGTGGGGCGGCAACCTACCTACTGTACCAGGGGAGGGGCGGCAACCTACCCTATTGTACCAGGCGAGGGGCGGCAACCTGACCTACTGTACCTTGGGGGGGACCCCCCCCCCCCCCACCCCCCACCCCAGCCACACCATTGCTTGCAACCACCCCGGAGGGTACCTTGCAACCATCAATTTATGGTTTTTATAGGCAAAAATGGGCGTTTTTCGACCTCAAAACCCCAAAAATCGCGCGCTCCGCGCGCAAACTTCCATATAATAGGTATTTTAGGCAAATTTTCGGCCAAAATGCAAAAAAGTACCAAATTTTTCGGCCAAATTTGCAGTATAATGCATGCAAAAAACACCCATTTTTCGGACCTCAGGGGTACCTTGCAACCTTCCGGAGGCTGGGTGGGGGGTACCTTGCAGACCATCTGGATCCATCCCCCCAAGGGTATTGGTCGCACAATGACTTTATAAGAATTGGTCAAATTTTTTTCCTGAATCGCAAAGCAGGCTAGTGACGGGGCAATGACGTTGCGTTGCGCGATCACACACAAAACACGTATTAAAGAGAATGTTTCAGACCTGCGGCAACGTGGTTGATCTGCTAGATAATTTTCAGCTGAAAATGTTTTGTGAGAGTCACAAATAGCACAGTAGTTAAGAGTGACTGAACGTGAAAATCAGGATTGATTTTGATGAATTCTTATATGGTCATTGTGCGACCAATACCTTGCAACCATTTGCCTGCCACTACCGTAAAACCCTACATACAGCCCCCCCCCAATGAGCCCCCCTCGTAATTAGACGGCCCCCTCAAAGGGGTCAGTGAATTAATAGAGCGCCCCCCGGAATAGAGCCCCCCCAAAGAACATTCCCTATACTGTAGTGTCTATTAAGGCTTGATAGTGGTGTACAGGTACATTTATGCACGTTTGTTGTTTGTTCAGAGCACATAATACGCCTCCTATTGACGAATAGACACGAATAAATGCGGCTTGCAAGCGAAAAAACATACTTTCAAACCCGTTTTTAGGGGTTTTTGGGGGTATTTCTTGGGAGCAATTTTTGGGTTCGGGTCAGTGAATTAGATAGAGCGGCCCCCGGAATAAAGCCCCCCCCCCCCCGTAATAGAGCCCCCCCAAAAGAATCGGGTCAGTGAGTTAATAGAGCCCCCTTTCTATTTAGGTTTTTACGGTACACTGTACAGGTACATTTATGCACGTTTGTTGTTCGCTTCATAGCACATAATACGCATCTTACTGACGAATACACGAATAACAAGCCAAAAAAACATCCTTTCAAACCCCTTTTCAGGGTTTTTGGGGGTATTTCTGGGAACAATTTTTTGGGTTTGGGTCAGTGAATTAATAGAGGCCCCCCGGAATCAAGTCCCCCCGTAATAGAGCCCCCCAAAATGGGGTCAAGGTGAATTAATAGAGCCCCTTCAAGAAGTCAAGTCTTTATCTAAGTTATTCGCAAAAGCCTGTTTGTAGGCTGGGAAGTTTACAATATGATGCGTAAATGTGAGCAGGAAACGGAACGAACAAGAACAACATGGAAGAACAAAAAAAAATTTTACCCTTCTATTTAGGTTTTTACAGTACCATTGTCGGAAATAGAACCCGGGGGGGTATTCTTTTTCACTGGGGTCATTTTGGGGGTTCAATTTATGGGGAGGGTCAATTATTGAGGGGGGTTATATTTTTGAGTTGGGGCCCGGTCGAAGAAAATCGTTGTTACTGATGCCCATAAGAATGGCTTGTGTCGGTATTTTCTAGCTTTAACAGAGGCAATTATGCTTGAAAAGCTGTAGTCTGTTGTGCACGCGAGCTTAAACAACGTTTGACACAACAACCCAGCCTTTACCGTACCACTAATCTGTGGTACGGTGAAGGTAAGGGGTGCGGTCTGTCGCACTAATTCCCCCACCCCTCCCCACCCCCCACCGGTAGCTAGATACTTCTTGACGCGTCAAGAAGTGCTTACGCACGGCCGTAATGTACACTTCTTGACTACGTGTTGCCAAGAATGCCAGAAATAAATGCTGCGTCAAGAAGTGTGCGTTACACACATGAACCACTCTTGACTGTGTTTGTGTTGCCGATTGCC
>JASAMV010007522.1:0-18129 GCA_030248065.1 Rhynchonema sp. JSB1_4
ACGCGAAAAAACGGCATTTTTTGACAAAATTTTTCATAAATTTGACCATAGAAAAATTTTTTTCGGATTTACAAGGTATCCCATCTGTCGGCCTAGATAGCCCGATAGGTGGTGCAAATAACTGCATAAGCCGTTTGGTCAGGCTACGTTGATACTTTTTTCATTTAGCACTTCTTTAGTGCCCTTTGGTACACAAGGTTGACGGCAAAAAAATTACGAGTTTCACGAAAACGAAAACCAATCCGATTATATTTTTGGGTGGCAGCTGACTACACTAGTTGATATACTGCATTGTTCGCAAGTTTAACAAGATCTGTGTTAATCCGTTGCTTTGATTTCGAGGGAACAAACAAACGTGAAGCTCGTGACAGAAGAACGTCGCTGCAGTTTTAGTTCCTTCGTTCATAAACTGCTTTGCTTCCGTTGGCAAGCAGACAAATTGTTTATCAGATACTGTGCCATCAGTGTGGGCTAGTGCAGTATAGTAAATTTCCAAATTCGCTGCCACACAGTGAAGTACGCCCCATAGTTAATGTCAAGTTATAAACCAGAACGCTAACCATGCGCGGTTCTGAAACATTGCGCGCAGCTGCCTGGCTGGCTGGCAAGCTGCGTGTGTGTTGGCTGTCCGAATGTTTCACAAGTTGAATTTCGGGTTTATAACCTGACATTAAAGCGGGAAACCGTATATCTCATGCTTGCTTTTTTACTACGCAGTTAGACTGTTTATGTCCAACGGTCACAAAAACAACGATCAAACGAGATAAACCACGTTAAAACTGTCAGAATTGATCTTTGAAAAGTTGCTTTCAGGAACAAACGCAAGCTTGTGCCGACTTACGCTCACCCTTTTGATCATGAAAGGCTGTGAGACTGAGACAAGAACCAGCTCGCTGACAGATGAAACCTTTGTGAAACATTTCACACGTGGCTGTTGGTTGACGAGCTGGTTGGATTCCCTACTGCAGTACCGGGTGCAAGTCTAGGCTGAAAGTTGAAGTCGCGTGCACGCGCGTGTGCAAAGTATAGGCAAAAGTCGAAGTAACTTCGCGTGCACGCGAAGTTTTGCGCGTGCGCTGGCGTGCGCTCCCTATGTTTTAGCACTAGGACGCGCGTGCACGCGACTTCAACTTTCAGCCTAGAATTGCACCCGGAACTGTAAATGTTCTGCCGTTGCCTGATCAAAAGGGGGTGTGTAAGTCGGCACAAGCTCGAGTTTGTTCCCGAAAGCAAATATTAAAAATTAATTCTCTCAATTTAAACGCATTTCATTTTGTTTGAACGATGTTTTTGTGATCACTTATCGTATATGGTCACATTTTATTGCGAAAGGGCGGATTCTGAGAGCATGCGATATCCGGTTGCCCGGTTTAACTATGGGGCGTACTTTACCGTGCAGCAGCGAATTTGGAAATTTACTATACCACGATTGTTATTATACGGTAATGGGTGCACAAGATGAAGAAAGAGACGACTAGTTGTGGTGGCCAAAGGTGGGGTGTTATGCTTGGTATCGCAGACACCGCGGACACAAAAGTCAAAATTTGAGCTCCAACACAATAATCAAGAACAAAGCAGTTGCTTGACTATGGGGGTTATTAGTTATCCCAGCGGACACCTTGTTGTATAGTCCATCCATCAGCTCATGACACCATTAGTCAGCTGAAAAACTTGACAGGATCCAGTGCTGTTCCGGTTCCGCTTGGCTTACGAAAAAGAAAAGAAAGAGAAATCGGTTTTTATTTTATTTTTGTGCGCCGTTTCTCTGACATAGCCTTGCGGGAGGGACATTTTTTCACAACGGAATCTGATCCTCCCAAACAAAAGTGCTATGAGCTGATGGATGGACTATACCTGATGTCTAATGTCCGCGCTGCCAGGTACAATCCAACATATCCGGCTTTTTTCCAAAGAGGTCCCTTGCAAACGGTAGCACGTGGCACCACAAAGAAATGAAAGTTTAGCTGGAATGGCTTGGTACGGTACATAATGCCACGCCTATACAGCAGTGTGGATTTTCGAAGCTTGTTGACAAGTGTTATAAAGAATTTTATGAAATTTCTAAGTACAATATTAGTTGACTAAAATTCTTCGGCAATCAGCAATACCAATTGAGTGGGTAACAGTGCATCATATATGTAATATGTTTGCACAACGGTTGCGTTGCCTGTGGTACGGTGAGCCGGCACAACTCTTGCTGTATCTCAACGAAGGAGCCTCCAAAAGAACTTTTTTTACAATTATCCCGAGCGTCGGTTGTTTGAGGAGCATGTTATCGAGACTCCATTATGAAAAATTGACGTCATCAAGATGTTCAGTATGACGATCACATTCCAGATGCCACAGAGAATTCGTCAAGCAGTCAGTTGGCTTTATTGATTCGCATTTAGGTTGGGGTATCGATTATCATAGATAGTATCACTGATTTGCGATTACTTGGAAGCAAATAAATACTGAAACCAAAGGGAGCTGCCTATGTAGAGAAAGATGCGGTCAAATTCTGTTATGTGACGTTTTGAACGAAATTAACCTGCCCTAAAATGCTAATACATACAAGTGCGGTTTGGCTAGGTAAGAGTGTTCACGAAATGATGCTTCTTTATGGATGACAGGGAATCAGTGAAGATTAAAGGTGCGGTTTCTTTTCAATGCAGTTAAAGTGTTGCCTAAATGGTGTTTCACGACTTTCATACTTTCAAAATTCACTCATTCACTTTTGCTGTCCCCTTCTTTGTCCGTCTGTTCCGATCCGCCCCCGACCGTGATCGCCTGGCTTAATTCTGTCGTTCCTTCTGTCTTCTTTCCGTCCTCCGCTGCCTGCTTCGCCCCTTTTGGGTCATTCAACGGACTGTCGTACACCGATGCGGCTGTGGGCTCGGTTTGGTCGCCGGTCGTGGAATTGTCGGTGCGAGATGTTGGTTGTTCGCTGAAGAACGGGCAACTACATATGTATATATGTACATACTGTAGGTGTGAGAGCAGTTCCAAAATTAATGAACATTCGATTAAAAACCAGCGAAGAATAACATTCAACCTTTTATCGTCAATTTTTCCCTCCTGCTCTTCCCCGCCCAGTCGTTGTTTGTGGAATCGGTATCCGAGCACAACGACACCGATTGCAATCGCGATGACAATCACAATCACAACGATTACCACGATTATGATGACACCCGTGTTGGAGGCAGCATCTATAATTTAGAGAATACAGGGCCCCTGAACGAGGCTATGCTTTGTATAGCACTCACCTTGACAGCTTTTCAAATCTTTGGCCAGTATTTTCCCATTGCTGCACAAGCACACGGCCCGACCCTGATTGTCCACGACACAGTGCTCCCCGCATCCGGCCTTGTCTCCGTCATCACACGGGTTGTCGGTGCACAGTTGATCTTCTGGCTTTGGAGCCCATCCCGTCCCTTCTTTGCACCTCAGCTCTTTCTCTTTCAACTTGCTGCCTTTGAGATGGAACATTTCCTTACACTTCAAAGTAACCGTACTATTATGATCAACGTATTTCTTCTTTCCTTTGGTGGTTTCTCTTGTTTCGACGTTTATGTAGTCAGGATCTTTGGGAAGTTGAGTGCTGTTGTCGACTTTAGTGAGAAGAGGGCACACTGAATACCAAATAATAAACTAGAGTAGTTTTGTTAATGTAACTCCTATATCGTCACCTGCTTTACATTCATGCGGCTGTTTGTCCCAGTTTCCCTGAGCCCCACAGGTCATTGTTGCTTCGTGGTCGACCATGACTTCATTGCTCTGTGGTATGTACCCGTTGTCTTCGTTGCATCGCACCGTCACGCTGCTGCCCAGATGGACCGGTGGAGGTCGGTCTTTGATCACGACTTCAAGGTGCGCTTGGTTGAGAACAGCCCGGTCACAGTCTGAAAAACCAGAAATAATTGACTCCCAAGTTTGATTTTGTGTTTCTTATTTTGGCCGAGTCATCGTCGTTCTTTCCTTCCAGCTTTTTCTTCAGTTCCGTTTCCGTGCAGTCTGAAATCCCTCGCCCTTACGACACGCCACACTGACACACTCACGGATGATGGGACAACATGAGGACCACGTGCATCATTCGTCTGTGGACAGTCAAACCCTACTTTAGAAAGTGCATGCTCCAGACATTGTTTCTCATTCGAGTTTGCCGACTACGCTCGTCACACGACTTTGGAATCACAAGAGTTGAAGAGAATATTCACTGACCTTTCACGCAAGCGTTGAACCCTTTAGCAGGCGTGCCATTGGTCAACGTCCATCCACCGGCCCTGCACACGATCTTCTTGGTCGTCTCGCCAGCCCAACTGTACCCTCGGTCGCATTTGACGTCGAGTGTGCCGTACGCGATGGTCGATTTGGGATCAACGATGGAGAAGTTGGGCTTGGGATCGGAAGTCAGCTCACTTGGCTGTGGAGCGGAGCATGCTACAAGAGACATTTTGCGATATGCAGCGCTGGAATTGGACGTGATGCAGTCAGTCACAAGTCACTTTTTAATGTGCCGTTTTAAAAGCAACCGGCTTTGTATATTGCCCATGAACGACCATGAATTTGCCTTAGAAGAATAATAATGGTCTTAATATAACGCATTATTATTTCCTTTGTAATTTTCGCTTTCCTTGCATGTTTTCTGTGGGATGCTTAATAAATATCATGCAAAGCAAATCTTGCCATACTTATTGGCTCCAGCTGGCAGACGGATGGATATTTGCCCACGGCGCAATTTTCAATATTGGCGGAGCGGTCCTTGTCGTACCACACGCAATCGCCATCGACGACCGTCTTTCCTTTCAACTTTTCCATGATCCACTCCGTCTCTTGCACTTTATCGTCGTTGGCCCATTTCAACATCCCGGCACTGTGATGCACACCGATCCAGATTACCTGGTAGACACTGATGCTCTGGAATGTGAGAACAGTAATCGTTAAGTTTGAACATTGGTCACCATTACTTGTGTTTGTTGTGACACACGCGCGGTTTGGGTCTGTGCTCGGTTTCCTATGATATTACGCACCAGACGGGACCCGTGCCTACGGCCCGGCTACGGCACCGCGCCCGTGCCGTGCCACACCCCCCCCCCCCCGAAGACCCGTTAGCATACCCAAAGCTACCCGTGAAAATTCACCCGTCCACACCTCCGAGCAGGGTTGGATTAAAAAATTTTTTATTATCGAACTTTTTAAAAAAACTTTTAAAATTTTTTTTAAAAATCACTTTTTTTTATTCCGGGCCCCCAAAAAATTGGTTTCTTAAAGAATGAAATTTCTGAAATCATGTTAGTTAGGTATGTTTTGAGGGACACTAAAGAGAACTTTTTCACTGACTTGCATGTTTACACGTCGATCACCCTTTGGTCATGACTTTGAGCACCTCGAAGGTAACTCTGTGGGTATATGTGACAGAGGGAAGACCAGGCGCTTCTGTTTGTGAATTTGAAGAGAGATAAAGACCTACACCATGCTCATTTTGTGTCACAAAAACAGCAAATGACTAATCCACGACCACTGCAAACAGGCGAGCAACGTGCGTGGAGTCTGTCGATAGCTTACGACTCGCTCAATAACTGTATAATATATGGTATGGGGTGTCCTATATTATACATGCAGCGGTTGTTGGGATGTCTGGGAACTGTATGAGTCCATCACAACACCATTTCAAACTGAAATATAAGCGCCGCATGCAATTTTTTGAGAATCATGAGTAATAAAACACATGAAAACATGCCTTTTTACCTTCAAAAAGTCGGAAAATAACGAAAAAAAGTGAAAAAATAATAAAAAAAAAGTGGACTTACTTTTTAAAATTTTAAAATAAAAAAAGTGGCCAACTTTTTAAAAAAATTTTTTTCACAAAAAAATTTTTACTTTTTTTTCTAATCCAACCCTGCCTCCGAGGGAGGGGGCCGCAGACACACATATGCACACATACAGTACGTCTTCCTGTTTTAGTAGTATAGATGTAAATCAAACAAACCAGATTTCCAATCAGCTGGTTGAGCTCAGTGTCGGACTTCTTTGGCATCACGAGCCATCCTTGACGGAAGTTGGCTTTGGGCTGATCGGAGGGAGGCAACCCCTGGCACGCACTGTTCGCGTCAGTCCACTTTAGCTGGCTGAGATCGTAAAAGTAGCACTTGCCATTGACCAAAGCAGAGCGATCTTCCTGGTTGCTCCCTTTGCTCAGCGCTTCACATTCCTCCTTTAACTGGTTATCTTCGCACTTGGTCGTCGTGATCAACATCGTGGTTGCGAGCAGCAGCAGACAGATGGGTGGCGGGCGTTGGGTGGTCGGCATGATGGAAAGCCTTGGTATTTGGTTGAATGTCAAAATCGGTAGCTTGTCGAGGTCGGTGAATTTGTTGTCGCTGAAATTTGATGAATCAAGAAAGAAATGAATGATTTGCTGAAAATTCGATCGCTTTTGTACTTTTGTGGTGGGTTACTGTAGTGCCACGCCTGTAACACGGTAGCACGTGGCAGTAAATAAGGAAAGAAACAGAAAAGAAACGAGAGACCAGCTAGATTGGCTTGGTACGGTACATGATGCCACCCCTACTCAGAAATGCCACATTGAAGAAGAAATAACGGGTTTTTGGTCGTTTTCTCTGCTACACTGCAGTCAGTCGTGAAACATAACGAAGTCAACAATGCCTCTGCACATGTTTTTGACGAAAGTGAAGTCGCATGTGACAACAAATGTTATCAAATAAATTAAACTTTGCGCGTCCAGCTTGGGTACAATGTACATTTTGTTTAAAAAAGGAAGTCTTTCCATATTATATATAATTTCGCATTCGGTGATTTGGGCTGCAGCTGACCACAATAGTTGAGATGTTGTTCGCAAGTTCAACAACATCTGTTAATCCGTTGTTCTGATTTGGAGGGAACAAACAAAAATGTGAAGCTCGTTGCGGAAGAACGTCGCTGCTGCACTTTTGGTTCCTTCGTTCATTAACTGCTTTGCTTCTGTTGGCAATACGCAGCCAAATTATTTGTCAGATACTGTGCCATTGCCATCTGTGTGGTTTGCGTGATGTTAACGGACACACGTGCGCGACCGGACACATTTTCGAAAAGCTTCGAAATCGCTTCCTCCGCTCTGATTTTTGAATTTGCAATCTGAGAGAATTCGACAGGCACTAAACAAGCGAATCATTAGGTTGCCGTTAAAGTTGTCGATTGTCCACGATCTCCGTCCAACATTCTCGAAACCTGCTTTTGGGAACACCTGTGTGGACTGGGTATAAACTTTTGAGGCGACATATCCGTCGCCCATTCACAAAAGTTGTCGAATGTCCACTGTCCCTGTCTACCATGATAACGTGCATTAAAATTTGAATTTCCAAGTTTGACCCACTCTGTCCACACGTTTATTTTTGAATTTTTTTTCAAGTTACCGCCCTTGAAATTTCAGGAAAATGATGTGTCGGCTCTTCACATCTAAGTTTCCACTTTTCTTAAATTCGTCACATCTGCTTCACCGCCTTCGCCAACTGCTGCTTCTCGACGCGACGTTTGTTCGCAAAATAATGCCAGATCCGGAAAACGCTGTCGATGAGCAGAACGACAACTACGCTGCAGAGGGTCAGGTTGGAGGAGGTAGAGGCTCTATGTGAGTGGTCGATGTTGTGTTGCCGAATTGGAAGCCAACGCCTCAAGTTCGATACCGCGCAGAGGACATGTCAGCCTGATGACGTGACAACAGCAGGATCCGTTGCGGAAAAGTCGCAACCTCGCCCCATCACACGGTTTTTGTACGTTTATTTGGCTGATTTAAAATCATCAATAATATACTCATGTAGGGATTGAGCAACAGATTCAATGTACGGTAGGTCGGTTCTAGCTATAAAAACAACATGAGGTCATTTGTAGAGGAAATCTTGTTTGTCACATGGTTTTTGCGCATAAATCACAAGCTTATGAAATGGGGTGATTCGAAATGGAATGCAACGGCCAGTCCAGGCCACAAAAGCGCATAAAAAGTTTAAAATTCAAGTCTACATTTTTCACAAGATCAAATTTAATGTTTCACCACATTTTCTCTTCTTCCGTCTTGGCATTCATTCCCATTCCAAAAAATTCGAGCAACAAGTCCAAATCCAGTTTCACATCACAGCCAAGCAATACAGAGCGATCCTGAACCACAAAGGTGGTGTTGACCGGTTGCACCATCAGGCGTTGCACGGGCAGGACCAGACCATCGGCGGGGAAGTATCTGCGTGTGTTTGGGGAAGACTTCAAATTCAAATTTTATCTGTAAGCTCACGCAAAGACCTTCAGGAGATCCGGCAAACACCTAAAAAAGAGACATATGGGGGACGACTTGGTGTTGAGATCGAATGGACTTGGTAATAAGTGTGGTTGCGGCACGGACAGAGCGGTCGGTGTTCCTGGTCGCCCTACTGACCACCATGTGTCTTCTTCAGATACTGTATGCAGGGTTGGGCAAAAAACGTTTTTTTTTCAAAAAATCGTTTTTTTTTAAAACGCCCAGATGACCAAAATATGCCCCCAAAAAAATTGGAAAACGCTCATGTTGAGAAGAAATCGTGGTTAAATGAAGTAATTCTATGTGTTCTGAGGCAAAATAAACGGGTTTCAACCCTTTTCTAGCGAGTTGTTAAGATCCCATATCAGACCCGCATCATGGGACCAACTTTGGCCGGGATCATCACTGAAAGTCAAACTCCGTATATCGACGTATCTCGACAAAGTAAAAATTGGTCGAAAATTTTTTGAAAAAAATGGGACAAAAAATTGATTTTCCTTGATAATCAGGGTACTTTCCCTGAAAAATCAGGGAAAATCAAGGAAATTCAGGGTTTAAAAAAAACGAAAAACGACCCAGGCGTTTTTTTTGAAAAAAAACGTCGTTTTTTTAAGAAAAAACGCCGTCGTTTTTTTTGCCCAACCCTGACTGTATGTGCACCGGAATGACCCGAACCACGCTTGTCCTACACGTCACAGTAGCCCAAGCGTGCATAAATGTTTTAAGTTCGCAAAATCCCAAATTTACAATGAGGCAAGAGCATAATGGTTCGGAATTTCATCTTGGCCATCTTCAACATTTTCCCGCCTATTGAACAGCCGCGCAAAAACTGGGCCAAATTCACAATGACCCAACCGCCCAAATTTGCTCACTTGTTCATGTGTTCGTGCACGATCGCGGCCGTTTGTCGTTCGATTCGCGCCATTCGCTGTCCGATCACCATCTCGTCGTGATCGCCAATCGATGTTGATTTGTTGATCAGACGCAATCGCAAATCGTCGATCGTAACGCGCCCGTACAAACGGTTGGACGATGGATCGATGCGGAACAATGCCGATAGCGACAGTCGGGTCGAGAGGGTCAGCACCTGCATGGGGCAGTGTGGTGAAATATTTTCTTGGCTGATCGAAGTTGACATTGCCTAATTCTTTCGTCACGCTCATGAAACATCAACCAGCCAGCTGGCCATGCTCACTGCTGGCTGATATTGGTCGCACAATGACCATATAAGAATCCATCCAAAAATTTTCCTGAATGGTAAGACACGTCTCGCTGCAGATCACAAGCGTTCTATTTGTATTTTTTCCAAAACATTTCCGGTGATATTGCAGTGAAGCTGTTTGAACACAGTGAGCGTGATATCGGCAGAAATGTTTTAGAAAAAATATAAATCGAACGCTCTGATCTGCAGCGAGACGTGCCTTACCATTCAGGAAAATTTTTGAATGGATTCTTATATAGTCATTGTGCGACCAATACAGTATGAATGTTTGTGCCAACAAGTGCGCAATGGGCATGATAACAACGTTACATTGACAATAGCTGGTTGCTGATACGTTGACATGTCCCTCATTTTGATGAGGGCTGCCTAACATTAGAGACACGATCGGGACAAGTCAATTTTGGTCACTATCAACAATACTTTCAATACTGTTAGGCTGATGGGAAATTGACGGACAACTAAGACAGATCAGAAACCAAATTATCATTCAAAATCATTCACTATGAAGAAGAGACCCACTGCATCGATGAGGAAAATTATTTACCTTTTTCTCCGTCTCATTCGCATCATTCACGTCCGTCACGTTCACTTCGACCAACGCGTTGTGCGCAAACGAGACGCGTCCAGCTCCATTCACATTCTGTGCACCTGCGTGAAACATCAGCAGGTCGGTTTTTGGTAAAATTTGAAAAATAAAAGCAAGAGAAAATTCACGCACCTGCGAAAAACCAGACGGGCGATCGTGTGGTTGTGATGTTGAGCCTGACAGTGTGATTCGGGTATGTGCTTGCCAAATCAGGCACGAGGCCACCGACGCACAAGTGATGTGACTGACATGTGGTGCGCATGTACGTGTTGAACTGCAGTCAGAGGGTGAATGGGGTTTGACTTTGACGTTATTAATGTTTTTACTCATTACAAACTATTCAGAGGCTCACGCGTTGGCCAAAACTACTACTGTTGGATCCGCGCTCATCAAGCGTGGCATATGATATTGTTTGCGATTGAAACATCAGGCATTTCAGGAGTTCTTTGCACTTGATTTTCACTCGACAAATTTGTGCAACTAAATTCTGCACTTCGGATTTTTTGGGCCAAATTTCACTTGGGTCTATTTTTTTGGTAGACTCACACTTGGGTCGACTGTGTGTGAGAGAACGCTGTGCGTGAATGCGAGCATGTGTTCGTGATAGAAGAACGAATTGAGCACGTGGTCACTCATCAGCACGTGAAACATCTGGTCATCATCGGTGGTGGTGGCCGGGCTCTTCAGATTCATCGGTGTTGCGTGGAATGGAGTTGAATTCAGTTGACGGTCGATGGTTTCGGCTGGAAAAATATGAAAAAAACGCATAAAAAGACATTGTTTTTAAATTTTAATACGCATTTAAAAAAATAAATCTTGAGCTGACGGATCGCGCGTACCCTTGGTGTCCATTTCCAAATATCCCTCCTCCGTCACCCTTGGGTTCATCGAACTTTCGTCGATTGGCTGCGTTAGACTGAAATCGAACGAGATGGGCTTCCACATGTCCTGAAAAAGTTGATGTTTCAAAAGTTTCTGCATGATTTTATGCAAGCGAATTCTAATTTTCAAACCTTGAAAAACTGTATCAATGCGTAATGGGCGCGGGCTTTCTTGTGTTCCTCTCCCGGGTCAATCTCGGTGGTGTTTTCGTTTGATTCTGGAAGCAAACGATGTTTGTTTGATAACAATCCACAAAATTGTCAAACATTTTGAGTGTGTCCGACGTGTGTGAATTGGCACCGGAAAATGACGAACAGGGCCCCGGGGAGCTTATTTGGGAAATGCTCCAGAATTGATTGGAAGTAAGAATTTCAGTGTGAGCCCCACCAGAGACCTATTAGGGCTCCACCAGATAGACCCGAGACCCGAAACATAAATTTTTTCTGTCCATGTTTCGGGTTTTGAGAAAAAACCCGAAACACGAAGCATGATAATCGCAAATGTTTCAACTGACTGTATAAATTGTTAACGTTAGCTACAAGTGTCAAGACCGAAACATTTTCGATTATCATGCTTTGTGTTTCGGGTTTCGGGTTTCTTTTTCAAAACCCAAAACCCGAAACATGGACATAGAAAAAATTTATGTTTCGTATTTCGGGTCTATCTGGTGGAGTCCTTAGGGAGCGAGTCTCAAGAATGGCGACTATTATACCTGATATATCGTCAATGTACTCCTTCAACAATGGATACACTTTTACGGACGATGACCGTCTCAGATATTGGTTGGCTTGCGTGATCAGGTCATACAACTGGTCGCACAACTTTGATTCCAGGCCCGATTCAATATCGCTCTGAAACAGCTGACTTTTTTTGCAATTGAGGCCATTGTCATTGCCATTGTTTAACTGAAATGTTTCACGTGCCCGCGTTACGAATTCCGCTCCAAAGGCCTCCGATTGCATGGTAAAGTTCAACAGTTGCAGTTCGCAATCATGAATGTCCAGGTGGGGTACGAGTTTGTGCTGCTTGGTTTCGTCTTCGCCCTGCAAATTTGAAGGGAGTTAAGGAATTAAACCTATTGATCGATTGGTTTGATCATTATAACCACAGTATACATACATATAAATATTTGTGGACTCTTTATCACCTGTTCAATAATAATTTTCACCATCGCTCCCATTCCAATCAAATGAGCAACGTACGGCTCCGGCGGAAAAAAAGGGACTTGGAACACCCCTTCCACGCTGAAAACTTATCTAAAAACTGTGGCAACTCCATCCGACAAAATATCGACATAAATTATAATTGTCCATAAATAAAATGTGACAAATATAATTGTAAACAACAAATAACTGTAACCAAAACTACTGTGCAATGATTACACTAACGTGGCGTTGATGCCACGTATCTCCACCATCAGTTGATAATCGGATGAACCGTGCAACTTTGCCTTCATCTTATCTCGATCCGGAAAGTCCAGTCCTGTGATTCTGTTCTCACTCTGAAATGTTGTCCCATTTGAATCTGCTAGCCAGATATACTGTATGTCTTGTGTGCAATGAGTTCATAAAAGTTATGATTGTAGTTTACCAAAGTGGCCATGTCGTCAATGTCAGGTAGTTCTAGTTTCATCAGATCTTCCCTCTTCTGATGCAGCGAATTGTGCAGAAAGTCCATCACGTAGTCGAGAGCTGCCGAACATATTTTTACATATTTTTTCTCATATTTTTTTCTACGTTTCAAAAACGCATAAGGGCCGTTTCTGAACAGTTGTTTTTTGCAATCGATGTCGCACTTTGTGATTTCCTCCGTTCGAATCGGCCGTGTTTTAAATTTTAATAAAAGATGTTTCTAAATTTATCGATGACAAAATCGTATCTACGTCAATCCAGAAAAAATGTCCATAAGACGTGACCAAGACCGATCTCCAAACCTGAACGAATGCAGTCAATACCTTTCTGCGTAACCCTGATCTTGAGGCCAGGGGTTCCGTCTGTGCCAAATTTCAGAAATGGGTGAAAGTCGCCGTTCGGTTGGGTTACGGTAGTAGTTGTGCACTGAACAACAGCAACGACCAGAATGAACATGATTGGGAGCATGGTGACTGATTGTGACATTCGGTAGAGTTTGGGCAATAGAACTTGGGTTATAGAAACTGTTTGGGAACTTGTGATCAAGGGAATGATTGGAAAAATATTAGGATCATGTTGCCCAGTCAACTTCGCATTTGTGCGTGTATGTGCTTGATAGAAGTCACATGAGGCCACAGTTTCATTACAGATCGTCAATAGAAGCACAAAGCCACACAAGAATCACTCAATGTGCCTACAATTCGACCATTGCTGGGAATCACACACGACACGTCCAAAAAATACACACATACAATGTAGTTTTTTTCACGTTTGTGCTTCATCTTCACAAATTGTTTCATTATCTGAGCTTCATTGAACTGGCGTGTCATTCTCGGCTCCGACGGCAAATGCAGTCGGAAAACACATAAATAAAAGTGAACATTTACCGCACCAGATACTACCATGCGCAAAGTGTAGACAAAAATTCGAAGTATAGCGTCGCGTCGACCGTCGAGTGCGTTGCACCAGGATGTTGCGTGCGCGTGCCGATGACTTCTTCTTTTCTCCAATTGCTCACCGTAAAAACCATTCGAAAACGATGCCTGACGGGTTGCTGGTGGCCGGAATATTGAGTTATGCTTTTTCGTGCCTTTTTATTAAAGGGAACAATGTGGAAATAAAAGACAGTTAGCTCAATCTGCTGGCGGTGCGTGTCTTGGGTGAAGATTACATAGCATTTTTCGGAATGTGGCCTAAGCCTACTCGAAAATACCCCACCAGTAATCCCCCAATAATTACTCGGGGGGGGGAGGGATTATTCGGCACCATCTGGTAGCTTCCTTGTTCCCAAACCTATGCCCCCTGCGTGGAACAGTGAACGTTCCTGAGTTGCATGAACGAACGTCATGGTAATGAAATTAAGATTGGAAACATCTGGCTTGCTGTGCCAAGCTTGGTGTTGTTGAGAAGAGATTGTTTGGAATGAGTTGTGTGCTGCATACATATACAATCAGTAAGCGTAGGCTTAGCTTTTAGATGTTTTAGCATCTATTGTAAAATTCTCCAGTAAACTTGGTAATTTCACTTGATGCATATTGTATTGCAAACCACACTGTTGTGTGCTCCATGGTATAAATCTGCAAGTGAGCGTTACTTCTTAAATAGGTACCGGAGTTTTCTATTTACCCGCCCCCCTCCGGAAAGAGCCCAAAAGGGCGCTAACTCTATTTTTTCTGGACCACTTCATGGTAGTTTTACGTTGTTTTTTGGTTGTTTTTCCATGTTTGTAACAAAATTAAGTATATTTACTTACAAGTATAGGCACGGATAAGCGTATTGTTTGAACTTCTGCCACACAAGTATATTTCTTTCTGATTCTTTCTGCATGTTTTTACCAATCGTTACCATGTTACAGAAGTGACGCTACCGCAACCCAGCGAAGTTGTACACAATCGAATTATAGCCAAGCAGCATTCATTTCTTTCTTGATTCATGTCAAAATTCATCGACGGCAAAACCACCGATTTTGACTTTCCCTCAACCCAACCATATCCAGACTACTGAGCAGGGCCGGTTTGGGCAGAATGTAAAAACCATTAGGCCTACGCCTTAGCCTAGGCCCAAATACAAAACCAACCCTTAAGCCTAAGCCTAAGCCTAAGCCAAGGCCCTAACCTGATAAAGAACAATCCCAAGCCATTGATACATAATAAGAACTCTGCTGTTTCGGCTTGCTGCGCTTTGTTCTTTGCTCCAACTGGTTTTTGCTCAATTGTCTGGCCACCACCATCATTTATCACAGTCATCATGCATCCAATCACCCTGCTCGTTTCCGGCTCTACACTGCTGCAGTTTGCATCTGCTCAGACTTTAAACTTGAATGAGCAGTTGAGACGCGAATGTCTTGAGCATTCGAAGAAACCTGGCCTAAAGGGCGAAATGTTTGCCTTCTACAACGGCAAGTGCTACATGGGCATCACGTAAGTTTGCGCACAAGAAAGCAAGGTGCGCTCGAGCGCTGGAATGATTGTGCTGATTTTTAGGTATTGGTCGCACAATGACTACATAAGAATCCATCCAAAAATTTCCCTGAATTGTAAAGCATGTTTCGCTGCAGATCGCCAGCGTTCCACTAATATTTTTTCAAAAACATTTCTGCCGGTATGACACCCACGGTGTTCAAGCAACTTGACCTTGATATCTCCAGAAATGTTTTGGAAAAAGATAAATAGAAAGCTGGTGATCTGCAGCGAGACGTGCTTTACAAATCAGGAAAATTTTTGGATGGATTCTTATATAGTCGTTGTCCGACCAATAGCTCAAATACCAATAAATCACCATTTCGACATGGTTTTGACCTACCGTCCACAGACTACATATACATATGTTAATTAGGCCCAACCACAACCGCAAGCACACACACGCTGTATTGGCAGGACGGACGAGAATTTTCCCGCGGGACACAGCAAATTTCCGGACGACAAGGCAAATTACCAGCCCTGAAAATTGTCTCGATGGCACGGGACAGGACAAAGGTCAACAAATCACCCGCGAGAAGGAACTAAATGCACAACACGCGCGGGATAACACTAAAAAAATTCCGTTTTGTTCAGTGTCCCTCGGGAAATTCTCCTTGTCCCGTCCAATCCACCTTTTTCAGGGCCCATTTGTGTTGTGTCCGCTCCGTCTTGAAAAATTTTTTCTCGTCCTATACATCTGCATACAAACATAAACCACCATCTGGCGCCAGCTTAGCTACATTCAAGCCTAATTTCTTTCTTTGCAGAGATTCAATGTCGTGGAGTGCTGCATTTGCGCAGTGCATCCTACGTTTCCCTTATAGCGAACGCTATGGGAAGCCCACGCTCGCGCAACTGAAACGTAGTGAAAAGTTTCATTTTGAGCAAATGCTCGAAGAGCTAAACAAAGCCACGGTGAGTCGATCGAGCGACCCAGTGGACTTTGCTATCAATATCAAAAGAGATCTGTGGCGACCGCTTATTTCACCCAGCAACCGACAAAGTTGAGACCTTTGATTTAGCTGGTCGGAAACTTGGTGATGATTCTAGATTTCAAACCAAAAAGCAACCTTCTTGATTTCGCAATTTAGTGAGTTAGAAAAGCCTTTTTTGCAGACAAATTTCTGGTGAACGCGCTTCCTTACAATGAAAGTCAAACTCCGTCATTCGACGTTCCTCGACAAAGAAAAAGTTTAATTCAAGGTTTTGAAAATTGTTGGTGGACGAAAAATTGACGATCCAGGACCAGGGTCAATTCCTTGAATAATCAGTGAAAAAAAGAAATAAGCCCAACGTTAAAAAAACGTCGTTAACAGATGGCTTCGTTTTTTTTCATCCAGCCGTGGTGCTATCGAACCATCAAAATTTCTTCATTTTGGTCATATTTTATCTGAGATGAATGCCTGCCGACTCACCCTAAGAACGGGGAAGGGGGTCGGTCAGAGTGAAGAAATAAGTTAGTAAGTGATGCCGGAGCCAAACAAATCAGAATGAAGAGAATCAGACACGTATGTAGTTTGTACCGGCATCAGGCAAATAGTAAACTATAACAGCTTTCTAAGCTGCGTGTCACATTACACAGGGTCAATTCCCATGCTCGACCGATTACCACCACTACTGGACGGGTGCGTACGTGCCAAATTGGAGGCAGCCTACGAAACAGGAGCACCACAAGAGCGAGTGCGCCCCCAAAATTTTATAAGCCAGCTGAGCTCACGTGTTGCATTATGCTTTAAAGGGCTCGTGGCAGAAGCCGTTCGACAAGCACAAGCGAGCCGGTTTGGATGGAGTTTTGAACTCCAGGTTTTTTGCCTGAAAGCCTTCCATTAGAAGTGTAGTGCACAGAAACAGACCGCATTTGTGAAGCGCAGCACTTCAAATTGGGGTAATTCTGAGTATTTTTAGGCTTTTTTAGAAAAGTACGAATAAAATAGCAGCGGCTCGTCTGCGTTGTGTAAGCTATGCAGGATCAGGTAGGCCTAGTTTGGATGCACCCTCACATATTCTTCGTTGCCCACCGGGATCTCCAGCCACAATGCAAGATTTTTCAAAATCGGAATTTTTAGACATGATCGACCTTTCAACGTGGGATGCGATAGTCACATGAATGAAGATTTGTTTGCTGTCATTTGCTGAGAGGCGGTTACTTGGCGTGTAGATGTGTGCCAAATTTATTGTTAAAACACTAAAGCAGTACTATGAAGTGCAACATATTCGATTGGCGGTAATTCAGAAATAATTTTTTATGACTTCGGCCCAAAGATTTGCCTATAACTCGAGAAATGAGGGAGAGGTGCAAGCCATACGTTTATTGCACTCCTAATGGAGAGTATTGAACCAAATAAACGGTGGGGTCCAAAAATTCTTTCGAACGGCCCCTGTGGAAACCTGTCGATTATTATCCGCCACGAGCATTAAAATTTTTTTCATGCGAAAACACACTCTGCTGACCAAAACAGGTTCGAGTGGATGCGCTCGCACTGGAGCTCTGCCGAAGATCACCGGTGGATGCCGGGTGAACCGAACGGAGCAGGAGGAGAATACGCCGCTGCGTTCCAATGTTACGGACCAAAGGGACTAGCCGACTATCCTCAGTCAGAGTTGCTCTATCCCGTCTGTCAACAGAGCGTGAAACGTTAGTTCATGTTCAAGTCACCCGTGTTGTTTTTCCGAATTATTGCGAATTAGGTCGAATTCGAATTAGGTCGAAATTAGTTCGCCACCGCTATTATCACACAATATGATTCAAATAACAAAAATTTGTCGTCATTGTCTACAAGCCCAAAATGGACAAGTATAACTCCAGCTATTAAAAAATTACTTATAAAGTCAGTGATTTTTGTCAATGTTTTTTCCAGCGATAATGGAGGATGATCGGCACATGTTGCAGTGCGGTAAACTGAGGCTATCCTGCGAAAAGAAGTACCCGGTCGCGGAAAGCATGGACAGCTGTCTGCAGGCTTGTGACTGCACGGTAATGCCCCTCAAATGATTATTGTGTTTTGACGTGAAGCGCCGGACGCTCTGAGCGGAAATTGGATGGAAATAGGCCATCCGACAAAGAAGTAAGAGCCCAATTTGAGCCA
>JASAMV010007524.1:0-35390 GCA_030248065.1 Rhynchonema sp. JSB1_4
CTTCATTTTCTGAAAAAATGGCTGCAAACAAACGCGGTCAACATTCAATTGTAGAGTCACTTTAAGCGACGACGTTTGGCCTGCACTTGCGCATCAATCGGTATTTGCGGCGAGCACAACTTGCAATGCTCATTAGCGATTTCGTTGCGCGTTCGCTTACCACTACCCACCGCGCGAACATTGACATAATCACCATCGGCGTAGTTAACCGCACTCAAATAGTACAGTTCGTAGAAGAAATGGGATCGCTCGTGGTACAGCAGCGTCTTTCCGGCGTCACTGGATAACGGCAACAGGTTTGACTCCCAGTTCAGCTCCGGAAAGACGCGACCGAGTTCAAGCGAGTCGCGATCGTCGATGCTAACAATCAAACAGAGATAGTAATTTCTGTCGTCATCATCGTATCGACCCGCCGCATTCAATTTGCGAGTAGAAATCGCCGAAAAACAGGCGGGACTTTTCGAAACCCAACACTTCGGGCGCGAAGCGATATTGATGCGCTCCGTAGCACGAACGATTGGACTTGAAGCCATCCGTGTACACCAAGTCGAGATATGACGTCGGGAACAATTTTCTAGTACTTCGAATAGTCGTGTCCGCTCTGAAGGATAGTTATACGTCCTCTTTATTGTGGCTCTAAATATTGAAATCCATCTCGGTATTGATCACAATTAGTATCCGGATGGGCACCTAAAATGCGCTAGGTTCTAATTACCTACATTCCCTATGCAAATGAGACTTATGATCAGACGTTTTTAGACGAGCCGGGTATCGCGAGAGAAAGTTAAATAAGTCCCCTTGGTGACGGCCGGGGAGGATTTATTTGGGATCTACCTCGAATTTGAGATTTCATAGCCGAAAATTTTCCCAAGTAAGCCAAAAATGAGCTGGTCTTTTTCGAACATTTCCTGATAAATTCCAGACTGGTGACTTATTCGAAATACTGTTACAAAGCGAACTTTAGTCCAAGACTCCTGGGACGGTCAGAGACCTGGATTTTCTCGATTCTAAAATTCATAAATTAGACAATCTGCAGTCTTCGTTCAGCTGCATATCGCACGCATACATTCCTGTTATCATCGGCATTGAACCATTGAAGGTGTCTTTCTTTAATGTTATTCGTGTTTGAAGTGTATTGTAAAGGAACGGTCGACGGAGAAAAATCTTTTTCCCATATAAGCCCCTGGGACAAATCTTTGTCCCCTGGGGGTTGTTCGGAAAATTTCTGAATAAACCCCGACATTGTCCCGTACTCAGTTTCACAAACTCAATCGGTGCTGAGGACCATGAGAACATCGTAACCAGTACACAACGTACTTCTTAAAAAGTATGCGTTTGGGTCTGTCGTCTTTAAAGCAAAACAGCACTAGCACGTGGTCTCACATACCGTGTCGTACGTCATATCTCGAGGCGATTCAACCATTTCAACGCTGACTTTATTCGCTTTCGCCCGGGACACTTTGTCAATGGCCGTCCAGCTGATTGCCGATACGAAAGCCTCGGCCTTGGCTTTTGCGTCATTCAAAGTTTTCGTCAGTTCCTGAAACGCAATTGACACTCGTACTATCCCTACACATCGTCCTTGAGATTTTAAAAAATAAAAAATTTCCCAAGTAAGCCCCCAGGGCGTTTATTCGGAAAATTTCCGAATAACCCCTGGGGCTTTTTCGGAATATTGCTGCAGCACAAAACTGCAGTTGAATGTTTTGAATTGTCAGGTATCTGGTTATCATTCTTCTAATGTTTATAAGGAATGATTCCTGCGTTCTGTCTACTTTTTACGCCACCTACATGTGCTTGGTATAGCCTGAAAACCACACTGTTTTTTGCGTGTTATGTAATGTGCACTGGGTGGACGGTATTTCTAAGTAAGCCCCCAGGCACGGTTGGAAAAAAATTTTTAAACAAGTTTTTGGGCTCGGCCAGATAGACCCGAAACCCAAAACCATAAATTTTTTCTATGTCCATGTTTCGGGTTTGGGGTGTTGTAAAAAAACCGATACCCGAAACACAAAGCATGATCATCGAAAAAGTTTTGGTCTTGCCACTTGTAGCTGACGTGAACAATTTATACAGTCGGTCGAAACATTTGCAATTATCATGCTTCGTGTTTCGGGTTTCGGTTTTTTTTAAAACCCGAAACCCGAAACATGGACATAGAAAAAAATTCTTGTTTCGGGTTTCGGGTTTAGGGTCTATCTGGTGGAGCCCTTAAAAAAGTTTGAAAAATTTTTTTAGAAAGTCTGAGATTCGGGGAAATTTTCACCAAATTTGCCTAAAAACGCGCAAAAACGCGAAAAAATGCAAGTTTAATTGGCGTCCGTTTTGTGACTTGGTTTGCATCACTATGAAGGGTGTTTTACGTCATTTCGGTGCGATCCAACAGTCTGTGCTTGATATGGACCTATGATTGCTGCTCTGTGGAATCAGACACAACAGTTTGTGGTCGAATAAACAAGATTCACTCATAAACCACACAGAATTGAGAATATATGCCGTAGAAATACTTGTCGGGTAGCTGAATCAGTCGTATATGACCGAACTGATGGGGTATGACATCGAAGTACCATGTAGGTACATGCATCCTGTGTCCCATGTATCGCGGGAAGGTATACGAAATACATGCCCCAAAGGAGAGTTTGTGAAGAAAATTTTTCAATCCTTGAGAAAAAAATGACAAAAAACCCCAAAAAGGTCATTTTTGGACGTTTTAGAACATTTTGTTTCCCCGACAAAATGAAAAATAAATTTTTTTAAAAACCTTTTTAAAAATTTTTTTTGCCCAACCCTGCCCCCAGGGGTCTAATTCGGAAAACTTCCAAATAAGCCCCCAATGGGGAACTTTTTTGGGGGACTTATTTGGCATTCTCCGGTTCATTGCATTTTAAGCTACGTTGTAGCTGAATATAACAAGCTTAACAACCCAAGGGACATACAAAACATTATTTCTGTGAACTTACAAGTCGTTTCCCATCCGTAATTTCGATTTTCACGGCTGGCACCGAGATTTGGTTGTTTGCTATGGCGAAAGTTTCCGTATTCGGTGTGCCGTAAGTCTCGGTGTTCGGTGCGGCGGAGGTTTCGGTATTCGGCGTCGCGGTATTTTCGGTATTCGGCGTGGCGAAAGTTTCGATATTCGGCGTGGCGGAAATTTCGGTTAGTGTAGCGGAAGTATCGGTATTCGGTGCTGCGGAGGTTTCGGTGTTCGGTGTGACGGAAGGTTCGGTATCCGGTGTGGCGGAAGTTTCGGTATTCGGTGTGGCGGAGGTCTCTGTATTCGGCGTGACGGAAGTTTCGGTATTCAGTGTGGCGGAAATTTCTGTATTCGTTGTGGCGGAAGTATCGGTATTTGTTGTGGCAAAGGTTTCGGTATCCGCTCTTGCGAAAGTTTCAGTGTTGGCTCTGAAGGATGTTTCGGTATTCGCAGAAGTTTCGGTATTCGGTGTGGCGGATGTTTCAGTATTCGGCGTGTCGGAGGTTTCGGTATTCGCTGTGCCGGAAGCTTCGGTATTCGGTGTGGTGTAGGTTTCGGTACTCAGTGTGGCGGACGTTTCGGTATTCGGCGTGGCGAAGGTTTCGGTATTCTGCGTGACGGAAGTTTCGGTATTCGGTGCTGCGGAGGTTTCGGTGTTCGGTGTGACCGAAGGTTCGGTATCCGGTGTGGCGGAAGTTTCGGTATTCAGTGCGGCGGAAATTTCTGTATTCGTTGTGGCGGAAGTATCGGTATTTGTTGTGGCGACGGTTTTGGAATCCGCTGTTGCGAAAGTTTCAGTGTTGGCTCTGAAGGATGTTTCGGTATTCGCTGAAGTTTCGGTACTGGGTGTGGCGGATGTTTCAGTATTCGGTGTGACGGAAGTGTCGGTATTCGCTGTGTCGGAAGGTTCGGTATTAGGTACGACCGTTGCATGGGTAGTTGTCACGGCGGTCTCCATTCTGACGCACACGCAATGCCTTTTGCTGGAAAGTTCAACAAGCTGGTCATTGAAAGAAAACTGTGACAGGACTTCTCACTTTCTAAACAGAACTTATACCAGAGGCATGAATTTACCGAGAAAGTACATAGTTCTACGGGCGGAATTTTCGAAACGGTGTAAAGGTCGGTGTAAAGTTCGGTCGAAAGCTCGGTCGGCGCATCTCGGTGTAACATTGCCTGTTATTAACGTGGAATGTTTCAAGTTTACACCGAGGTCTATCACACTGAGCTGCCGACCTAGCTTTCCACCGACCTTTACACCCAACTGACCTTTACACTGTTTCGAAAATATCACCCTACGAAAACAACTCGAACGATCTCAGAAAGAATTCGTCGAAATGTCTTCGTTAGAATAACAGTCAGTTGACCACCCGTCCCGCTAACGTTCGGTGAACCCAAAGACTACGCGCCGTTAGCCTACTAACAGTAGAAAATGCAAGTTCGGTAAAACAAGCCGTTTACAAAACAAAACAAGTTCGGTAGCTACAATACTATTCACTTTGGGAATTGAAATGCACGGTATGAAGGTTCAACGAGGGTGGTCGGTCGGGGGCGAGTAACTGACAATTTCGAAACCAACCCAACTTGATAAATGAGCATGACAGGACCAAAAGCTTGGGGTTTTATGCATCTGAACCTGTACACGTCATCATGCAGTGCCAGCAAGTGGACGAATTTTGGACTTGAAAAAAGTCCACACACAATTCACGTGCTGTTGATTCATACAGTCCAAACTCCTTATAGTGGCATCATCGGTAAGGCTGCGATTAGATAAATGCGAAATGCGGAAATTGGTGAGCAGATAAATGCGGAATGGTAAATTTCTGCATTCCACATTCCGCGTTTATCTGATCACCTCTGCGGAATTGTGCGTGCTTACGTGATGACGGCTGCAAATGTTGTGTGTTAGCGCAAACGGTAACTGAGATGTTTAACCAAAAGCTTGAAATTACGTGTAGAAACTTAAATTTCTGCAAAGGTATAATCAGATAAACGCGGAATGCGGAAATTTACAATTTCCCATTTATCTGACCGTCGCCTTAGGTAATGTACTGACTGAGTGCTGTAATGCTGGTCTGTTTCGCCTTGCTTTCGGAGACTCACCGAGGCGCCAGGGCTCGTCAGTGCGAACGCCTCTGGTAAATTTGCCTCCAAAAAGTCCCGCCAGCAGATCTTATTGCTGGACTGTAACATCGCTGCGTGGAAACACATAAACGGCCGTCACATGTGTGCACAGCGAGGGCAGAGCCACCACAAGCACAAGCAGTGCACATAGCGCATTATGTCAATGTACTGGGTGCGGTAATGTTTCCTATATTTTGGGTCACTTGGAAGCATACTTTTAAGCACTTTTATAAAGCGCCTGAGTTTGATGTAACAACCGCCGGCCGTTATATAGAGGAGGAACTGTACAACATGAAACGAAAAGAAAAAAACGGGTGTATCGATGATTATTATTTTGATGCGCTGCGTCGTGAAAGCAATAAGTCCAAAACTGGTTGTGAATCATAACCCACCGAACTTCCAGGTTTGGCGTCACGTTATTGCTGCTGGTGGACACAAAAAACAGCTGCGCTGCGCACTTTCAGTTGATAAACTAGTCAGCATGTGTGTGGGCAAAAGGTAGGTGGTTTTGTTTTTTGTCCAGCATAAACGCACGCGTCAGACAATTTTTGCCAAGGAACACCTATGGGGAGTTTGGGTGTTCATTTTCATCGTGAGTCATTATTATTCAGTGACGGCACCGTTCCACTACCTAACTTTGACGAACAGCAATTAGTCTTGTTATTGGAAATGTGATTAATATTTCTACTTGGTTTCTCCCACGTCATTCGTAGCACATGCTTTACGTTATGATGACACGTTTGCGAACAGCAAATGAGCTAAAATATATAGTAACACTACGCCAACACGAGCCCGATTTCGGAGGTGCTAGATTGGTGAAACATTCATACGTGGCTGCTGATGTGGGAAAGTACACTTGGAAACAACGCGCGATTTCTCTTTTTTTTTTTTCCCCCCGGCCCACCCCCCCCAAGGGCGCGCGTGGTTTCTACATTTTATTATATCGTATAGTAAAAACCCGCAACCGCGTGATTTGGTGTTCATGCGCACTAGACTGATAATGCTGCTTGCATGCACAAACGATACCAAACAATGAGAACACCGAAACAATAAGACTCTAACATCGAAAGTGTTTTGACATTGTGGTAAGGTTGTGAGCGTCGAACGGCAGCCAAACGCGTGTCGCTGCCTTTGAAACATCTCAGATTCATGAATTTATTAAGTAAAACGAGCGGGCACCGACAATAGGAGAAATACGCTGAATAATATTGAATGTTTAGATGATCCGTTGATCGAATCCAATCAATTTGTCTTTGGCGTAGTTCGTGTGAACAATCAAAGTCGTTCTGGTGCGTGTTTGGATGCTATACACTCACTCATGGTTGAATTGGATTGTCGGTCACAAGCGCACAAAATTTAGGACACACAAACTGTCGTAGGGTGCAAGCTGCTGATGTTTCACACAAGCGAGCGTCCACTGTGATGTCGTACATTCGCATGACCCGCTCAGAGTGCATGCTGAAAAAAAAATATGCGCGGCAAACTTGATGATCAACAAAATGAAGCTTGGCATTTGTATGAATGAATACAAACGGAAAGAGAGACGTACCGGTACAGTACCTGTAGTTATGTATGTACATATGTATACTCTGACAATTCTTTTGGGAGAAACTTTTCAAACGCGTTGCTTGATCCGTAAAGCGCATGATGCGTGCACTGGCTATAGCGGTCACGTGACTTCTGTAGCCAGTGCACGCATAATGCGCTTTACGGATCAGGCAACGCGGTGTAGAAAAGTTTCTCCCAAAAGAATTGCCAGAGTATACATTGGCCACACGATTAAGACTTTGCCTTTGACCTTGACGTTCGGTTCGGTACACTCACCCGGAGATTCGTACGCTCCGATGGAATACATCCTCGACCCAACAGTTATCATTCCAGCCCGGCCCCTCGCATTTCATCGCATTCATTTGGTGGGTGGTATGTTAGAAAACCCTGTGTGAACGGCAGTTGGGTGTAAAGGTCGGTGTAAGTTCGGTGTAAATATGAAACATTCCACGATGCCTTTCATTGGCTTGCATGCCAATGATTACCTGACACAGTAACCCAAGCTTGTAGTGCAGCATGTGCACTGCGATCAGTGTTCAAGCATGACATTCCAAATGACAGAATGAACACCGTAGATATCTGACAGCTCGAGCTTGACGGATTTTTAATTTCCGCCCCGATGCGGGTGACAGCGAGCAAAATCGCCACGTGTACAGGAAGACCCAAAAGTTTCTATATATGTACATATACGTCTTCAAATTGCAACTGTGCCCTCCTGAATAGAACTGCACACGGTCTATGTTGCATTATATAACTCACCAGGAGCACGATAATAGCATTACCTATGGGCTAATATCACGGTCGCATAGTCGTCAAACTCTTGTCGTCCGGCTGGTTAGCGTGTGCGTGTGCTATGTTACGCACGTGGATTGTGTACATTATACATGTGTAGATATCGCGACGACTCTAAGATGATTTAGGCCAATTCAATTCTGACAGCAGCCAAAATGAGCCCAAATGAATGAATATTGATAGTTTCGACAAAAATGCAGCCCGAAACGAGGGAGTTCATTTCGTCACAGGCGCGAGCATTCTGTAGCGTTGTGTGTGGAGGGATCAGCGCGCTGCAATATGCATTACATACATACATACATAGCTCGACGACTTTACAGTTGTGAGCCACTCGACAACGAGTGTTGACGATGATCTGATTTGACGACAGTAATAAAGGCCCTGTACCTTCCATGTATACCTCGTACTAACGTAACCGAACGTAATCACAGCAAGGTACAGTTCCGGGTGCAATTCTAGGCTGAAAGTTGAAGTCGCGTGCACACGCGTGCACGCGCGTGCACGCAACTTCCTAGTACTAAACATAGGCAGCGCACGCGCAAAACTTCGCGTGCACGTGCGTGCACGCGAAGTTATGTATAGGCAATCCATCGGCTCATGGCACTTTTTATACACAGCGCGCATGCAGCAGCACACGCCATTTTCTAAACAAGATGTGCACTTTGGGCGAGTGCCATACTTTGATGGCCGACTTTTAAAATTACCTGGTTTTCATAAGCTGCTTGACATAACACATCTCTGCACTGTCGCAAAATTTGGGGATGTTTCAACGGATAGCTGCCGAAAAGTAGATGCACTCATTGACGGCAGTAATTTAGCGTGCAGCCTGTGTGTGTGGAGTGCCATGAGCTGGCGGATTGCCTATACATACTTAGACTTTTGCCTATACTTTGCACTGTTTCGCACGCGCGTGCACGCGACTTCAACTTTCAGCTTAGAATTGCACCCGGTACTGTATACAAAGCAAAAAGAATTTTTGGTCGACCCTTAAATGTGCCACGGTGTTATTGTGTTATTATAGCCTGTCACTGACATGATCGGTGGCATAAAGCTGAATATGAGAGCCAAATTATTTTTGCGCGTGAATGTGACACGTTAGCCGTGAGGTTAGCGGCTGAAGTTGGCGTTTTATTTGAGAACTGGCAATATTATTCTGTATATATCGCATTTAGTATTTCGTTCTGATTTTTTTCGTGTATGCATGCCCAAGCATGTATAAGAGATCAGCCTAGCCAGGTAGAGCCGAAATCCGAAATACAATCTTTTGCTATGTTCGTGTTTCGGGTTTCGGGTTTTTGAAAAAAAAACCGAAACCCGAAACACAAATTATGATATTCGAATGTTGCTACTTATGGCTAAGCGAACATTTATATAATCAGCTGAAACATTTTTGAATATCAACCCCGAGAAGCCCGAAACACGGACATGGTAAAAATTGTATTTCGGGTTTCTCTTCTATCTGGTCGAGCCCTAAATTATATTTTGTGGCCTACCGTCGGGATAAAAGTTTCATGAAAACTTTTTCGCTGGGGATTAGCTGCATGATCGATTGCATACCTACAACGCACAGAACGAAAAGAGTGCAATACAATACCATTTGGATTTTTTATTCACAGTGGCACCTTGTTGTTACATTGTTTTTGTGTAAGAAAGCAAATAAACAGAGACACCTAACCTCATAGCGGCTTCAGAAGCCAATTAATAAACCCATATGCCTTGTTTTCGCACATTAATATTTGAGTTACAGTAAACAAACAGCATCAAATGACCAATCCGCATTTCTTTATATTCAACTTTTTTCATCCCGGATTGTCTTGCCGGGTTGGCTACCTCACTGTGTGGCCACCGCACCAGCGCCCGATCCGCTCTGTTGAAAACAAAACCGAATAATAACTATAGCCCGGGGCGTTTCTTTAGCATGCCAATCGCGCGTTTCGGTTTCTTCTTCTTCAGCTGCTGCTATGTATGTATGTACATTTGTGCACTGCTCACTGATTGGCTATTACGGTATATAGTGTGTGTGCTTTGCTTGCAGATGTTTCAAAATTATCTGGTACCGTTCAGTAGACACAGTAACCAACCACACACAACAGAAATCTGAGCCCGAAAAGCGCAGCCAAGCAAAACAAAAGCTGAAGCTGTGTGCATGCAGCAGAACAACCACCCAGCTGCCTTTGCCTGCGTAGGTCAAAGACAGAGTAAGTGCGGATGGCGTTTGTCCCCACGCATGCACGCATAGACTGACAGGGATCTTTGGCAGACAAGCTGCGCAGTAGCTATACGTACATACGCATACCGTAGCTGGCCAGCAGGCAATATGCATGTGTGTGCGTACATACGCGCGGAGGACCAAAGATTAATGAACGTGCATATGAGGCTTGCTTGGTGCATGTGCATATACATACATACATACCCTCATGCCGCATGCTCCCGCGCGCGTTGCTAGTATGTAGCTGCTTGCTACCGAGCTCTCTCTCTCTCCATGGCTGCAAGCACTACTATCGCTCCATGGCTGGCTGTGTGCGTGTGTATGTATGTATCTGTGCAGCTTCGTGCTAAAGCAAGCACAAGCCAGGGTTCATATTTTCAGTCGTGCATGCGCAAGCGCAGGACAGAGCCCCAGCGTTTGTTTTGTTTCCATATAGTTGGTCGCAGTGGGGTTACACACAAGCTGGCAGGCAAATATAGACGCACATGCACTTGCGCGCAAATGCACGTTTATATGTATACCACGGCGGGCCGCAGCAACGATGGAAATTATATTTTTATATCGAGAGCCTCGGCCGCAACCGCCTAGAATTCTTTCTCACGATTTTTTCTGTTCGTGAGTGCTCTCTTGCGTCCTTCCACCCGTTTGTGTGTATCGTGGAGCATTTTCCTAGGTGGCTCACTTTCGCATGCATACATTCGCTCTCTCAGCTTGTGAAGTTTGATTTGTATGAGAAAGTGCGTGCCCACTCACTCTCTCTCAAGCGAATGCCAGGTGTCCCCTCGGTGACAAAATGAAATTTACGCACGAGCGCGCCCGCCCGCCCATGTTTTTTTTGTTGCGATCAGTGCGGCTGGCGTTATAAGTTTGTTACGTTGATTGCCACTTTGGGAACGAGACCCGTTGTGTTTGCATCCCCAGCCCCGATGTTTAGGTGCCTATAATCCGGCTGATCCAGCGACTGATTAACTACATTAGGCGTGTAGACGTGCAGCAGGGTTCTAAACTGACGGTGATTTGGTTTTGGGGTTCATACTCGCTGGAAAAAAGTGTGAAGCGCGTTTACACACTTGTGTGTGATTGTTACACATTTTTCTACCAGTTCGCAAATTGGCACATCTCTGCGTGTGAATAATCACACAAAACGTGTGAATTGTGCACACGATTTCCCAGCGAGTACTTGTACTGAACGCCTGTGCTGTGCTTGGGCCCAACATGCACTTCAAGAATTTTCGGCTTTGATTTTGATTCAGGTTTCTGTGTTCTCCGTTGACCATACTAAAAAAGGGAAATAATTACCCGACGAAGCCCTTCAAAAACTACAGGAGTGCACAGCAGCGTCCTATTAATAGAAAGAAATGTTCCAATGATAACTTTCAACCGTGATTGTGTACCGTTTCAGCAACACCCACACTCCGCAATCCGCATCCACACCGATATATACCCAGGGCAATACTGCTCCCCCTGGTACTTCGGCGCGTTGCTTCCCCAAATTGCTACACTCCAACAGTGTGCGTGTGCGCGTGTTGTGTGTTTGTGTGTCTTCTTTAGGTGTTGTGTTCGTCCCGTGTCCTCTGTGTGTGTGTGTGCCTGCCCGCCCAGCCCGGCCGCGTATATGAAACATTATCTATCACGGACTACATAGTACAACAACAACAACAAAACTCTGATCCATAAATCAATTCAATCAACAAGTCAAAATCAACCAAAAAACACAAAGTCTGTGATACAACGCCCTTATTATGGTTCAACATCAACATGAGCTCGGCAACATGACTGATTCCGCCGGCAATCTGCTCGTTCAATTACCCCCGTCGATGGCCGGCGCTGGTAATGCGGCCAATACCACACAAACAATTACCAGTACAAATGCGATACTGGAAAGACCGTCATCGACCGATTCGAACGGGTTTCCCGTCAAAGACAACGATGCGATCAAGTTGTTTGTCGGTCAGATTCCGCGCAATTTGGAAGAAAAGGATGTCAGGCACATGTTTGAATCGTTTGGCAAGATCTACGAGTTCACCATACTCAAGGACAAGTACACCGGCATGCACAAGGGTGCGTGGGGGCATCGTCTGAACGTTTTCCGGCTGATATGCTTGATTTTCAGGCATCTAACAAAAGTTTAAAAAATCCTTGTATGTACGTGGGTGTTTCATTTCATGTCCGCTGTGCGTGGGTGAATGTTTTCAGTTTTTTGTTAGCGTCAATATCCTATTGACCAGATCATGATCAAAGTGGTAAATGTACACGTAGACCGCTTCGCAGAAATCTCGCGCAGCGGTTTTTCCTCACCAATAATATCCTTGCTGATTCAGGCTGTGCGTTCCTGACCTATTGTCATCGCGAGAGTGCCATCAAATGTCAAACCACACTGCACGACCAAAAGACATTACCCGGGGTGAGTATATTATAAACTGTATTTTCGAGAAAATTATATTTTCTAATATTTTCAATTCTTCCCATTTTCGTTTCCCAAGTAGTTCAAGATAACTGCCCATACAATGCAATCAGTCCTAAGTAGTCCATCGAGTGAAAGCATAAACCGAAGTCGCTCTCGAAACTGAAAAGAGTCGGTTCAAAAATTGAATTGGTGCATTATCCTTCAAATAAGTATGCCCCATTCTTGAATTGTGCTCCCTCATGCCGTATGAGTTCTGCGTTCCGTTTATTTGTCGCCCGGTTTTATATGGTCCGACTCATTACTGCAAATTCGATTTCGGGATGTTGTGCATGTTTGTTGCTTCGCGCGTAAAGTCGAATGAGTCGATTTCGACCGTCGAGGCACGGGCGTCACATATGCCATGGCTTGGCATCAAAAAGTCTCCAAATTTGGATGGGGGGGACGCCGATGGGCTATTTTCTTGCCGCATGCGCTTCAAAGTAGTGTGGGTGTGTGGTTCGATCTGGGGTACCATTAGATTTTGGTGTTTGGAAATGGACAAAATTGGCAGTTATGCCCATTGAAAGTGCGCCGGTCCAAATATCAGCATTCAAGTCAGCGCGCAAGCGCCAGAATTGAGTTTATACGCTGTGCGTCAACTATCAATTACACTTCAGCGGAGTGCGACCGAGTCGCGGTTGTTTGGTACCGTCAATTCCGCGTAATAACCGCAAAAACGTTCGGCCGGCAGGCCCGAATATCATAATTCTAAGAGGGCAAATGGTTTTGCGAGCGAAAGAGCGAGCAGGAAGGTTTTCAATCCATCAAATAACTTGAGGCAGCGCGCGCGTGCGAGCTCCGTTACGCCTAAAAGCAAAATTGAGCATGCGTGCAGGGGCAAGGGTACAGATGGCCCGGTCACACATACATGTGGGCAAGCTGTCGTGTGTTTCTTTGAAATTGGCGCGGCCCAGCTTCCACATTATATTTTAATGCGCCCATGCGAAAACAGACGGACAGACAGACAGGGGTGGATGCCCTTTCGCTTGCACTTGCATGCGCATGTCAGCTTGGATTTGACAATGAATCCCGTTTGGTTTTTGGGGTGTTACAGTGTGAAGATTTCATCGATGCTCATACCGTACCCGTAAACTAGATTACGGTAGGCTGACGGTTGATATCTCTGATGCGGTTGCTCATATCCGTGATACGCGTATGACACGCGCGCCGCTTTTGACGGAAGGTATGAAAATGAACGTGAATAAGGGATTTCATCGAAAACGGGAAGCCGCATTACAATTTGTTGCGTGTGAGATCTTGCAAATAACAGTGTGCGGCCACGCTTGTTCTGTGTATATAAATTCTCACGAACCTTTGTATCGATGGGATTCTGAACCTTGTTGATGCTCTATGCAGTGAATTAATCCACAGAGCTGAC
Organism: Rhynchonema sp. JSB1_4; assembly: GCA_030248065.1. NCBI lineage: Eukaryota > Metazoa > Nematoda > Chromadorea > Monhysterida > Xyalidae > Rhynchonema > Rhynchonema sp. JSB1_4. The sequence goes on from JASAMV010007524.1 coordinate 13,472, forward strand.
GAGCATACGAATCATTTTGCCACGGAACACAATAAATGGAGGGACCGAAATTGTATAAAAGCAAAGCGGTTATTATTTGTCCGTTGAGCAAAAGATCTCATGTTTCAATCTTGGCTTGTGCCGTGTGTGTGTGTTTCATCTGCAAAATAGTGCATTCACGTCAGCAAACAATCAGTCCGATTAGGTAATTTGATCATCGCTACCTGACGGGAGCTTGTTTCACTCGATTTGTTTTACGAAGCGGCTCAATAATACCTTTTTCGGTTTCGGTTGGGGTCAGAAAATCGGGATTTCCATTTTGAGCCTCGTGGGTTCGGTACGTACATATTTTGGTATGCAGATGTCCACTTTCGCTGTGGGTCACCCAGTCACAGTCTGCCCGCAGCTTGTGTCAATAGACAAACAGCTGGCAGATCAAACATGACATGAGGCATCTGAATTGAACCCTGGAGCCCCCTATTTGACATTATTGGGAAACGACACGCCAGGTGTGTATGTAGCATCAGAATTTTTTTATTGTTTGCTGCTTGGGTCATCTACCTTACATCGATTTAGCTGCATTGGTCGGCAGGTGCATAGTCAGTCGCTATAAATTTGGGGACAGCCGCGTGCAGGCCAGTCCAGAGGGCGCGCGCGAACTGCATACTGATTTCACGTGAAATAAACAACAACATTAGCTTCATGCTTTCATAGTGGGTCGCGGAAGCCCGCGTGTTTTGGGGTCCCGCGCATGGTTAGTGCCATCAGTCACACAAATCAATATTTCATGAGAGTACATGTGTATGATACAGTTATGGTGCTTTTCGTGCTGCTCGGCACGGATAAAAGTGACAGACAGGGTTGAGTCGCGGCCAAAAACCGGCAGCAATTTCGTTCGATTATGATCAATGACAAGTGATGTGGGGCGGTATTGTCACAGGTGTCGTAATATCGGTTGTGATTCAGTGTAATCATTATTGGTTCGTCATTAGGTTCAGTTGTTTGTGTGCAATACATAGAGTGCGATACTGTGTTTAGATGCCGGGTATACCACACACAGCACCCGACATTCGATATTCGACTTCACATTCTCACGCAATTGCTTGGAAAATACCAGCCACCAGGGCACGTAACAGGATGACGCTAGTTTTCGAGCGTTGGCCACACAGGGGCGCCGTCGTCGACTTTAATTGGAGGATAAATGGTTCCGGAACACTGGCTGCGCCGGGCCCCTTTCAACGGATGTGTCACACAAATTGCGCGAACATTTAACATGGACACCATCATCAATATAATATATATAGTAACAAGGATGTTTTTCGTTCAACTCTTGCTTTCGTTCACAGTATGCATGTCCAATCAAACGGAGAAAGTTCTTGTACGTGTTCTTTGGGACGGGGCAAGGCTCACACCTCAGAACACAGTTATTCTGTGGGGAACATTTGCATATCGCATTACCGAGCATTATAAAAGAACAACCAAAGACACAAAAGCACTCGAGAAATCCCGTTATTCCATTACATTTTCGAGAATGGACATCCAAATCTCAAGACACGTCTGATTATATATGTGTGTGTGAGCGGAAGCATGTGGTGCTGGCTGAGCTGGAGCTGCGGCCCATTTTCAAAATGACCATGTTAATTTCACCAAATGGACTGCACCTGCCCTGATGTCGGCAGTGCACAACACGCAGTTCCCTAATTTAGGTAATTTAGGTTCAGGGCATGGGAGATGGAACCTGAAACGCATGCGCGTCAATAGCCTTACGTGCACACAGATCAAAACACGCTGCGCAGTGTCAAAATGTTGCAGCAGCAGCAGCAGCCCATTAAAGGCATCAGGCCCTATTATTTTCGGCTTTTCATTTCAGTATGTGCGGGCCAGTGAAACCGGGGATAAGAACAGACCACATGTAACAACGCAAGGTAGTACTCTGGAAGATCCGAAGGCTGAAAAAATGCGGTGCTTGAGCTTGACCGGGACCGAATAAGCCTGCTTGGGCACATACAGCAAGCTGCAAAGTATCCAGTTCACATACACGAAGCAAAAAATCTGCTTTTTGAGCATATACTGTCCTTTTACCATGCCTGTACCCAATTAGTGAAATACATAATCGCGCACACATGAAGCATGCGTGTCGGGGGTCACCTCACCACACCACCAGACGCCGCGCAAGCCAGCCCATAATCATGCAAATTACAACAACACAACAGAACAATGCATGCTTTAAATTCATCGTCGCTTTCACTCAACATGTGCTTGTTCCGGGCTCAGACAGGGACCTGGGGATCCGGTTCTGGAACTGGCGCCCGTGTCGCTCGTGCTCCATGCACCAGAGCATGTGCAGATATTGCACACTGGTGAGCGATAAGTCACCACCATCATGCTTATGCCTTGCCCTGCCCGGTGCGCCCATCTGTGCGCCAGAAGATATGTTAATTAATGATGGGGTACGCGACCATAGCAGGGGCCAGGGGTGTCGTTTAGACGCCATCAAACCAAAATGTAACAGCAATAATAACAACACTGACGCTTGGACGAACGTGGGGCTCATTTCTATTGGGCGGGCGGCAACTGTTGGTTCACGCGTGGCCTAGTTTGCGATTTTAATTTATGGATTTGTGCTTAAGCGCGTCTGTCATTTAGAATGTTTATGATTATGATCGGTTGCTGTTTACAATGCCGTTTGTGACGCTCCACAATGAGTCAAACGGGAAAGGGGCCAGGGGCGGGACAACCAGAATCAAAAACAAGCAAGCTTTGTGTTCATATGTACTTTCAATAGCACCCGGAGCACAAACAAGCACGGGTTCAATCTGCATGGTCGTCACGAACCGAATTATTTACGTACAGGTATGCCTAGGGTACTTTAGTTTGATTAGGTATGTATACATACCTAGGCAGGGCGAAAACAAGTAAACGTTGGCAAGGTTCAGGTTTCCAATTTTAGTATTGGTTGTTTCTGTGTACGTGGCCGCATGCGTGGGCGAGTCGTATCACTGAAACTGTGGCCCCAGTCGTCAAATGCACCATGAAGGTACCTATGTATGTACATATATACCCATGGTACCTTTCACAAATAGAAGCACCTGAACCAAGGTCCGGCCTATGCGCGAAAATTGGAACACAACCTAGCCAGCCGGCAAGCAGCATGATATCATGCGCCCATGTGCAGCTGCGTTTCAGAAAATAGCCTGCAGCAACGTTTGCCGCTTGTATTGATTTTATTCGCACTTTACTCCCCGGGCCGTTCATCAAAATACAGACTGTTGGGTACCGAAACAGGTCACAGACAGTCATCGCCAGTGTAGATGGTACATAACTTTGAACGGGCCCTTGAAATCAGAACTGTTTGGTGTATGAGTGTTTCACTAGCAGCTGGTTTCGATGAGACAGTAGCTACAGTAGCACACACGTGCACATGTGTGATGCAATACACGTAATCCCAGTCAGGTTCACATGTATGGGTGGTACTCATGCCTGGTCATTATTTGCAATCTATGGCACACACACACTCTTCAGATGAGCGAGGTCGGTCCGGCTGTATATTATTGTATTATTTCTGCACGCAATATGGGCAGACCCCATTACATACATACATACATACATGAACATGGCATAATCGTGGATGGTTCGAGTCTTATATTTATGTTGTATATAGGTAAGAACACGCATTGACGAGGAATATGGGGTAAAGGGACGTTAAACCTGAAATGAGGGAAAGTAAACCCGGATTACCGCGATGGTGTAGAGCGCCTAGAAGCACGAGGAGTAATAATCTTCAAGATTTGATGCAAAAAGTCGTACATTAACATAACCTATGTACACCAATGTATAGTGTACGCTGAAACGTATACCCAACTTGCAAACCTGCTGTATTTCTGTAACTTTCAATCATGGATCCTCATTGAAAACCCAGATAATTGCTCTTGTTGTTTGTTTGTAACAACCGGTGATAAGACACACAATCCGGGGGCAGGAGGCGCGTCCATAATGAGCAAAAGGCAGTTACAGTATGTAACGACGATGACAACAGGTCACAAAAGCATAAGTTCCAGGCATTGACCATAAGCTCAAATTAATTGGGCGGGAGCCGGATGTCAAGCTCCTGGGTGCTTTAATGTTTCACAACCTGAAGAATGCGTCCTGGTACCCAAGCAATTTCGTTTGATTGGCATGTATACCTTCATACACATCTGAACCTCAGGTGCAGCAAGCTCAACCGTAAACGTGCCATGCTCTGTACAAAATAAAAATAATGATGTACATACGTATACACGTACATACATACCTAATGTGCACAAGTATTTTAAGGCCAAGGCGGCTTGCCTGATACTTATCCTTTATTGTGCCCGAGAGAGAGAGAGAGAGAGAGAGTGAGAGAGAGTATTGCACACTAATCTGACTTTATTAACGAGCGCGCAGTGATTTGCGCCTTTCAAGCCAACAGGCTGCGTTCGTGGTTCGAACCCATCCGCGGGTGCTTGCGATATGGTACCGAAACCAGACCGCTCCCAACCGTTATCGACAGTTGCGCGCTTAATTAGAGCGCATTCTGATCCGCTCCGTCCCAAAGCAATGAGGCTTCAAGCTACCCAACTTTAAGCCAGTTCTCATGAGTCGTCGTGTTTCCCTCAGTGTGTGTACCGTACCACCGTCTAACATCGTCAACGTGTGTTCCATGTACGTAACGACGTTGTCCCGTTTCCCTGTTTTTCTGTCTCCGTCCTCCCGTAATATCGTGTCCCAAGAACAATAAATCAACCCTTTTTTTATTTTTGCAATTGATATTCGATTGGTTGTTCAGCCGAAGTCCCCATTCTCTTTATTCGTACAAGCCTTACCCCATTTTTCCCATTAGACAAGATCAGAATCGACCATAAACACATCGACACACAGACTCGAAACATCTACCAACACACGCGCTTTTATGTGTCTTCTGTGCACCTACCGCCTACAGCAATTGCAGTTTCGGCAGCAGGTAAAATTTCGCAATTGTTGATATTATCAGAATGGTTTCGGCAATCATTTCGACATTGATACAGTTCCAACCAGTTGAGTAGCCAAACGCAAGACACAAACAGCAAAATGACATACATAAATCAGGTCATCTTCTGCCAACTTGCGTGCGCGTGCATAATTTTGGTGCCCCAGATTCGGTGCACTCAAGCAGGCTCAGTGGTCGCTCATTCGTATTGGTTCTGTCCTCACTAAATATTCGCATGGTGTTAGTACTTTGACGTAATTATGCGTGGGGACATCATGGGCACACGCAGCCAGATGCGTGTGTTGCCACAACAAAATGACCATATCTGAATGTGATCGGATATTTTCGGCAGCTGCTCAGTTCGAAGGCGAAGAATCACAGAGAATCAAACAAGCCACAAAAGTCAGTTCTCCACACCAGCCATTAGACAACAACGCACGCACACTAACTAACGCGTGACAAACGCAATTCACATCACTTCGCTATCACCCTCAAGCGCACATTGACAACAGGTGCGACAACAAGAGATCCGGGGGTTCAGGACCGCATTTTTTCACATCCAGAACCGAAACCAGAGAACCACTTGGGGGGTGTGTGGTTTGACATTCCCAAATTTTCGTCTGACGCTGATTTCGGGCGTAGTGGCCGCAGGCCCTTAGGCGTTCTGCTGGAGAGAAGCTCGGCCTAATTCGATCAAGCGCTACCGCGTCCAACTGTGCCGAAGTGCACGGCGCACCATCTGGTCACTCCAAGTGCGAGTTCGAACCCTGACCATGTGCATGTGCTACTGTGTGTGTGTGATGGCGTGATGACCACTTTTGGGTGACTTCACAGGACAGGAGGAAGCAGCATGCATGCATGCAGACTGTGGCAGTAATCGCGCTGCTGCACACATACACACCCAACCACAAGCTCCTAATGAGTAGCTATTGAATTTTGCGCGCTCCTCTCTCCTTCCCCGGCCCCCGCGACGACTTCGTCTTTCGTAGGACTTCATTGTGACGACCAAGTGGTTTTGGGTGGTTCTGGTGGTTCGAGTGAGGTTCGAACCGGCCGCGTACCACACCATGGTGCACTTCTGATTGTCAACCTTCATTGGTGTACAATGGCATCTTCTTTGGTCGTCGCGTCGTCTGTCTGTCCACCGATAGATTCAGTAATTTATTTTTCCACAATCGACAAGAAACCAGGCTGCGGCCGCGAGGTTTCGCTTGTTGCGGTGCACACGGGCAAGCGGCCCCCAACCCATTTCATACAAAATGCGATGCGCACTTGTGCGCCGCAGTTTTTGGGATGTCACTTGCCCAATGCATTGATCTAAGCACAGGAATTTCGCTTATAATAACAATAATAATCGCGGCCCAACCGTGCTTGCTGCTGTCGCAAGCACGACATTGACACTTTTGACGCCAAAGTTCAAGACTTGACTTGTGTAATGTTCACCAAATGCGCGCCCTCTGGACTGCGTTGCATCAGTAAAATTCCACAATTCAAGGGTGGCGCGCACAAATGCGCAAGTTTCCTGTGCGCCGCAATGATGTGCACTGAGTTTTATCAAGCTGCTGCTGCCCAGCATTTCCATAAACGAAGCGATGAGTGACGAAAATTGCTTTCATTTGGCACCAGTTGCTCATGCTGCACTCTCTCATTTTGATATCGTTGTTCGCTCGCTTTTCGTTCTGTTTTCATTGATTCATTTCGCAAGCCCCAACCTATACGTTGAATAATCCCCCTGAAATCTCCAGTTTTAATTTGAATTTAAATTTTTTGCTTCGAGACAGTCTACCGTATGCAGCTTTAACTAATCTGGCAACGCTTCTTTAACTTGTGTAGTACATGAGTAAGTTGGGTGATAAGATCTGATCTGTCTTGGTCACGTCTGTAAGCTTTTTGGTTGAGACTTATTGGAGCCACAAATTTCTCCAGCGTGTGTGAAAGTTGTTAATTTTAGGTCTGGAAACTTTTTACGCTGGTGGTAGATTTCATAATATTATCCTGTGAATGTAAAAATCGCACGTTGCCAAGCTACATAAGGTTCCGCTCTGATCCTCTGACGAAAAGTTTAATATCGCTCGGCGACCCCCAGTGCATATTGGTGATATCTACATGTGTAGTTGCCGAAGGCCCTTTGAGAACTAATTGCCAGTCGCATTTTGTAAACTTGTTGCACGTTTTGTCACTAATCGTGAGCTCTGTGAGTTCAACGTTTGGCCCAAAGCACCTCCGGAAAAGTCCAGTACTTTGTCATGCCCGGAATCGTACTTTCAAATTGCGCTCGCTATAGGATCGACGACGTTATCGTGTCAGTCAATTTTATGCACATTGCGTGTCATGCAAGAAACCGACAAACCAGCCTGACAGGAGAATAACTGCCAAAAGACAGTTGCAAACATAAGTCCGGCTCAGATTTTTTCATATTTCCAGTTTTGTCGTGTGTGTCAACGGGACACATCGATGTTGTACCTTTGTCGTCGTCGTCGTGTTTCGTCACACCAATAAATCGCCGCTTTCTTCCTTCGTGTTGGTCGTCAACTCCCCGGTCGCGCTGCGCTACAATACTTTAGTTGTTGAATCGGACCATAAATAAAAATAAATCAACTAAATATAATATTGAATTAAAAAATAAATAATAACACCGATCCCTCTGCCCAGTCCTCCGTGCGTACCGCCGTTGTGTGTTGACTTTAACAAACAACTCTGTCATAATTAATTGGTATTATCACACGGTTCTTTCTCATAATTTCGAGCTGAAAAACAACTCTTACAATATTGATACGGGACCAACATTTCTTCACACGAGAACTTCTGAGAAGTCACACACGCGCAGCAACAACAACAACCCAGCAACAACATTAGAGCATGTATTCAATCATGGAGGTTCGTTCTATTAAATATCTACAAAGTCCTAAAAAAAGTTCACTGATCGCACTGTGTGTGGGCAGGCACAAACCTGAATGACTTGAAATATTTTGGATCAAAATGAGACAATTATAGACACTTAATAATCTGTTTCTACTTGCAGATGAACCGGCCAATGCAGGTGAAACCGGCTGACAGCGAGAGTCGCGGCGACGCAGTGGCCGAGGATCGCAAACTATTCGTCGGCATGCTGTCCAAACAACAGGTTCATTTGTTGACTTGTTGACACCACGGTTTTTTGGGAAACGACGCTGGCCTTTTTGCACGTCTGTTTACACTGCGCGAAAATCGGAATTTACCCGTCATGAACAGGCTGACGTTCAAGTGGAGACTGTCTTGGTGACCGTAGGTCAACATAGATTCAAACGATCGTTTCACTGTGGCCAGCATCCAGCATGCATCACTTTGATGGCAACCCCGTAATCGGAGATAGAATGCACCAAAACATAATCCAACTCAGCGTTTCGCTTTCGGTCAACTTGTGGCTTAGGCTTCCATTTGGGCTGAGGCTTGGGCTTAGGCACCAGCCAGGAAGACCTGTGCACATTTAATATGCCCACGCGTGATCTGAAGTCTGAAACTAAAACCAAACTCCGATAGGATACGGCAGTTTCGCGTCACTTGGATTACAATTTTGTTTATTCTAAAATAGTTGTTCAGTTCAGAGGGCAGCAACACTTTTACGCTGGTCGAAATTACAAAAACAACAAAATCGTGCGAATTTGACCACATTCCATTTTGCACTCAAACCCATCGCCGACCAACCCCGCGTGATTGTCGGCAAAGCATAACATGAAGAGGGTCACGATAAAAGAAGCTGTTGACTGGATTAATGTGATGTTCCCCATTGTAATTGCTGCCCAATTCACCCGTACACGCAACAGCAGGTGGAGGACGACGTGCGTCGCCTATTCGAGCCCTATGGATCGATCGAGGAATGCACGGTGCTGAGGGGACCGGACGGCGCCAGCAAAGGATGCGCGTTCGTCAAGTACGCCAATCACGCAGAGGCGCAGGCGGCCATCACCGCGCTGCACGGCAGTCAGACCATGCCGGTTCGTTTAGGCCGCCCTCAGACAAACGCGAAAAGCGAAGAGTTTTCCAGCGTAGGCATCATCCACAGCGCATGCCAAACAGCCTCTGAAACACTTTGTTTGAGCGTCACTGTGGTTTAGGCCCATGGTTAAAGCGGGGGTCCAGGCAGTGGAGTCACTGCGCCAAACTTGTTCAACTTTTTACAGGTTATAGTCGACATTAATCTCAACACAATTCCATTTACAGAACTTTAATTGAAGCAGTATCGACCGAGAACAGCGTCGTCAAAGGTACTAACTCGGGAACAAAATAAATTTCGGGGACCAGCTGCCCAAAAACGACATTTATAGCGTGTGAAGATCATATACGTCACCAATCTCTTTTTATTCGCTGGGTTACGGTAGTTTCAGAACTGCACTGGGTAGAAAAATGTTTCACACGTGCCAACTCACCATCAGAAGATAAGCGCACCAACATTTGGGGAACAAAACGCTTGATGACCACGCTGGTTTGGGCTGTGCTACCGTAACCCAGCGAATAAAAAGAGATTGCTGCCCTATCTTTACACGTTATGAATGTCGTTTTTGGGCAGCTGGTCCGGAATATTTTATACTCCTGGGTTGGTACCTTTGACGATATCGTTCTCGGTCGATATTGAGGCTACCGATTTCATATAAACTGCATTATATTCACATGAATTGAGACACACGGATCTGAAGTTTTCAGCAAGTTTGGTGACCGGACCTTATGTACATACTGCCTGGACTCCCGCTTTAAGGTGTTGCTGTTGTGCTGAACTTTTCGCGTTTGTCTTAGTGCGGCCTTAGGCTTATATTCATGTCGTCAACTGAGATCGTCATGCTTTTGTCGTCAACTGCCCGCCCCAATGCCGCGCGCATTTATGGCTGCTTGAGTTGACACACGTTAACGGCCAGAGATGACGATTTGCGTTGACACCCATACAATTAGCCTTTGGTTCAGATTGTGTCGATATGCAATGCACACAACGCTAAGCCCCCGGGTCGGACTGGGTCTGACTTTGATTTGGCATAAAAATGTTTTCTTCTTAATCGAACTTTTCCGGAATAAATGTGCACACCTTCAAAGCGCGCATGTCACAACTCGCATTCAGGGCGCATCGTCGAGTCTGGTGGTGAAGTTCGCCGACACGGAGAAGGAGCGTCAGGTGCGCCGAATGCAGCAGATGGCTGCACAGATGGGACTGTTGAATCCGGTGCTGCTCAATCAGGTCGGACAGTACGCGCACGCCTTTCAACAGGTATGACATAATTTTTCCTGTGTTGCAGCATAATAGCGCATGCTATGTAATGTGTACAGCGTTAGGTCTCCATCTGAGCGGACATATATGTAGCTGTGTTTCGAAGCACCCGGTATCCAGCCGCGTGTGTATAACAAAAGAGCTGATGCAACTGCGTGCTAATCCATATGCGCATGCTTAAACGAAGAAAACAATATTGCGAACTTATTGTATCAACGAACGGCATACCAGAGTTTCCATGCCCCCTGTATGTGGAAACTCCGGTATGATTTGAAACATCAAATGCGCATCCCCTATTCAAATCAGATTCATTCCCTTCAAATTCAGGCAGCAGCTCCGGCACCGACGGCGACGAATCCACAAGCGACAATGCTGCAGCTGCTCAGTCAACAGCACGGTCAGCCGCAGGCCACCGTTCTGTCGACACAAAGTGCCGCGACCATGCCAACGGCGACCGCGGCGTACTTCGCGCCGACCGTGGCCGTGGCGACGCCGAACACGATACAGGTACGTGGCATGCACGCTCATTTAAAATGGGCAGTCTATCCTGAGTGAACTCATTACGCCAGACAGCTGGTCTGCCGCATATAGTGATAGAAACTTTTTATCGTTGTCAGTGACCGGGATTGGGATGCCCGTTACTCGTCGCGACTGCTATTTGGTCATCTTCACCTGTAGCACATGCATTCAAATGATGCCGATGAAAACGATGATTCCTTTCAGTTGTCAGCGCTGCCGGCGACCACACTGATGAGCACGGGCGTGACACCGGGCGCCACGATATCGTCGCCCAACGGGACGGCGTACGCCAGCAACGGCGGCTTTCAGGCGCTCGCCGCCGCCGCACAACAGTCGCAGACGCCGACGGACGCGCAGGGCTACGCCGCCAACGGATACGCACAGTATTCGCGTACGTCATCGTGCGCATATGTTGTTTTGTGCATGCAACGCAACTCCAACAGTGGCAAAGCAAAATACAGTTTCAGCACCGTCAACAGCAAACAGTGATCAACAAGCGGCGGCTGCCAATTACGCCGCGCAGCTGCAAGCCGTCTACGGCACCGCAGCAGCACAGCAACTGTTGGGCTACGATCAAAGTCAAAGTGCCACCAGTAAGTGGCCGTGACCACCATTCTTGGCCGTTTTTTGAGTGCCAACCGATGGTAATCCAAGACGACCACATTGCAGATCCGGCATTCCCAACCGCGTACGGTCAAGCCTTCCAGCAAGCGATCGCCGCACAACAGGCCGCCACGCTGTTTCCGATCGCGCAGAAAGAAAGTAAGTGTGTGCGAATCGATCCGACTGACAAACGTGGCCTCGGCCAAACGATGGAGCTAAAAGATTGACGATTGCAGTTTCCGGCCCGGACGGCAGCAATCTGTTCATCTACCATCTGCCGCAGGAGTTCGGCGACGCCGAGCTGATGCAGATGTTCATGCCGTTTGGTCATGTCATATCGGCCAAAGTCTTCATCGACAGAGCGACGAATCAGAGCAAGTGTTTTGGTAAGACGGCGAATATCATTGATTGAAACATGACAAGCCAATTTGAATTTCGCGCAAAAAAGCAAATCGTTTATACTTCAGGGCACGTGTAGTTTGAATCCAGCTCAGGTTCAGAACTGGAGCTGTGAAATTGAAAAGAAATTTTATGATGCATGTCACATCGTTTTCTTTTAGGCTTCGTTAGTTTCGACAACCCGGCGTCGGCTCAAGCGGCGATTCAGGCGATGAACGGATTCCAGATCGGTATGAAGCGGCTGAAAGTGCAGCTGAAACGACCGAAGGACACAAACAAACCGTACTGAACTCTCTCTCTGTGTTTTGAACTACGTATAACTATTAGCTACACATTACACAAACACCGCGGAGGCGCCTGCTTAGATGTGGTGGTGTACCGTGCACCCGCAAGCAACCCATGGATATATTTCATTTGGTTTCGTGCTATTAGTGCGTCGTCGTCTTGGTGTACTGTCGTGGCACACTTACAAACACACTGTGTATTGCCGAAAGCGTTGTTTTTGATGAATATTTATTTCCTGTGTTTCAAACTCACCTTCGGTCTTGGACTGACACTGTAGCATTGGGTTATGGTAATTGGTGACGTTTACCGTACTCGTACACGTTTGTTTGTTACGTATATTTGGCTTATTGCATTGTACTTTAAGCGTATCTCACCACTCGTGTAGCGTACGTTGTGCAAGCAGCCGCAATCAGTCAGTCAAATCTGTGAACCGGTTTGTGACTGGCAGTACGATGTACTATTTTCCTTTATATATTTATTTTTGACTTTTGAAATGCATGCCACCATTAATGTCGATTGATTGCATTGTCGTCGTGCTTCACTTTTTGAACTTCTCTAATTTTGCTTAGTTCCTGATGTTCTTGATGGTTTTTGCATCTCTTCAAACAATCGATGCGTTTTTAAACACCGATTTTCTGATGTTGCCATTTGGAATTCGTGACGTTCATGTGGTGCGTGCGTGTGTGTGTGGCGGTATGCGTGTCCGTCTATTATTAACATTATCGTGGTTTCAATTCGGTCTCGTGGCTCGAATCCACTCATTCTGACTACGATTGCGTAGACCACAGCACGGTAGTGTATGTAGCCCTTTCGGACTGTATGCCTGCGTTTGTGGACACATTATCACTCGTCGATCGATCCATGATGCAGATGTAGGACGTGGATTCACACGAATGGTTGGCGTACGGTTTGGACAGTGCTAGAATTCCTCTCCCATACATATGAACGCTTGCTGTGGCGGGCTAGTGGATGAAATTCACAAGACGTATGCGGCAGAGCTATGTGTGCAGATTAGGATGTGGCGGTTGTTCTATCAGCTTATCCTTCAGTGTTTCACTGTGGTATTTGACCGTTGGTGGACATCTTGTTACTAAGTGCTTAGCTCAAGCCCCGTCTGGTGGAGTCTGTGAGTTGTGGGGCAAGTTCCACACTGAAGGCTTGAATGTTCTGTTAGAGCGTCAATCGAGGTGGTCATGTTGGGTGCATTCACACACACGGTGTCACTACTTTTTTTGGCGGTGGTGTTGGTGCCAATTTGGAATCCATTTCATTGTCCCAGTTGAATCTATCTGATTATGTTTCCAACTGCAGTTGTCGTCGTATGCTTGTATATACGTGGAACGGTGTTGTTTTGTTCAGCCTGCCGAACCAGACCTACTTGCGTGCTCCGTACGCAAGCGCACGAAAACCAACCCAATATGTAAATCAACCAACTAAATATAGCAAGATCAACATCCGATCCATTATGTACCAGTTTATATCGGTGTCTTGCGGCTGCGTTTCTGAGGCACGCTTCAGTTGGATACGGTTGTTAGCACTTCAGTGTTGTTTTTCAGTACCATACGAGTGTTGTCGCATCGACTAAGGCACTGTTTTTTGTATGTTTCCACGAATACTTTTGAACGTCAATCACACAGCGGAAACCAGCTTTCAAATCACAAGGCTTTCAAAACTATTTCCAGCCCAACGTTCAGTAGGCTATAAGTCTAAGCGTGGCGCCATATTTTCAGGGTGATGCTGCTCGAGTAATGCCATTCAGCGCTTGCTGCAAGTGCGTGCGTGACAAAACAAACCCAACATACAACTACTACACTTCCGTGCCTACTCCAATCGTGTATAAATGCTGAAGTATGACTATAAACATCTATGTATTGAATTGATTGTTATAATAGTAGATCGACGGTCGAGGCGCGCATTCCTGATCCGCGCACCACCACCACAGCTCAACGTCACTATTGATTGATTGCTTTGGGATCCAACCTTCTAGATTGCGGCATCAGAACATCATGACCATCGGGTTTAGGTCGGCTGCTGTCGTCTTGAGGAGTGTGTCCCATACAATGTTGGAAAGAGAGTTTTAGTCTGTTTTACATTCTTTGTTTTTTATTTGTTTATTATTTGATTTGAGTATTACATCTTGCTTGGACCCGGAGAGCAGACGAAGCTATTTTGTATGCCATCTCACTTGTAAGGATAACTATTTGGTACATGCTACTTAATTTGTGTACAGATTCTCGGAGTTTTATATCGTTTTCTTCAACCTATTCCATGAAACATTCCTTGCCAAGAATAATTGCAAGGTTATGAACGGGCTTTGCGGCGTCGTATTGTACTGGCACGCACGCAAGCCGACTGAGGCCTGAATCTAGTCAATGGTGTACTTAGTCAACTTCATTTGAATCACTTTCCAAGCTTTTCAGTTTCGGTTTCATAGTTTATTGGTTTTTCGTGTATTTTCAGAGCGGTTACGCACTTACGACACATCATACTCGCGCCATTCCAGTTGTACAGTTGTTTTCGTTTTGTTTTATAATATGGCATTTTTGCTAGATTGTTTTATAAATGGAGAGTGTCATTGGCATCTTGGCACAAAGTGGCAATCACTGTCGTTTATAACTTTTCGGTATTTGAATTTTGATGCGATATTGCGGATTTTGTGATATTGGCAGTATATATTGTAACTGATGCGAGCACCAAAGCTACAGTGTACACGTACACTGCTTGGCTACAATATGGCTGCCATTAATAATTCATTGATATTTATTATTATTTTCAATCAATCAGTCCCGAGATCTCCAGTCCACAAATGAGATTAAATTGTGTACAGATAGTTTTGTTAAGCTTTCCAATGATCTCAAAAGTGTTCACATGGTCACTAAATTGGTTTTTCATTTTGCATTGTGATTAATGTATTGTTAAAAAATTTTTTATCTAATTTTGACATTCTACTTATAAATTTTGTGAAAAATGCGGCCATGAATTATCATGTAAAGCGCGAAGGATCGCGCAAAGCAGCCGGACAAGTTTTTACTGACGGTTTTTTGATAAATTTTTGATTTTGTTTCATTTGAATTTGTTATGCCTATTTCATTTATTCTCATGTCAGCATAACTTCATTGGTCGTAGCCAAGCAAAGTCGCCACTTTTTCCGACAAGACAACAAAATTATCAGTTTTGGGTTTTTCGTTATTTTTATTGTCCCACATTCCACCATTGTTTAATCTGTTACACCATCAGCTACTACGGTTGACTGGACAATTATGATAATCGTTACGATAATTCTTATAACATTCGATATTATCACCTGGATTGTGTACACACACATCATCATATTAATGATGACTAATGACAATCCGAAGAAGTTGGTTGACCATTCATGGCAATAAAAGTTTCCTATTTTGAGCTCGTTACCGAATTGAAATTACACACATGCCACCTGGGAGCCGAATGTACAGTTAGACCAACAAAAGTAGTTCCTAGACAAACACTACTTCTAATTCTGTTCGTCATATGCAGAACAAGTAGTCCACACAGCATTCAGCCCTACCTGGACAAGAGAACAGGCGATTTCGTGCAGCAAAAATCAAACAACAGCGAACGGCAGCGAAGAAAGTAATAGAATAAAGGTGCTGTGGGTACACAAGATCTATACACAAATGGAGACACACCCAAACTGACTGGCTATGTATGGTAAAATATTATAGAATGGCGTCAGTGTCGCCTTGCACTGCCTTGAAATAGTAGCCGCACTCGCAACGCTTATTCTCGCCGATTCGGATCCACATGTAGTTGATGTGCACGGCGCCCGGTTCACCTGGTGGAAAAATTATGAAGTCAGATTTCAATGTTGTGATGAAAATAGTGGAGGTTGGTTATATGTGGACACATTACAGTTCAGATCGTGATCTGCCGAATCTGTGTAATTTTTTAATATCCAGTCTACCTATATGTAGTGATACGTATACAACGTTGGAACCATCCACTCAGTGGATATTGTTGAAGGCCTGATATTGCTGAACGTCCTGATTATAAACTCAAATACCGATTCCCGATTACGTTACCATAAAGAGGGCAGACTGTATTTCGGACAAT
Source organism: Rhynchonema sp. JSB1_4 (assembly GCA_030248065.1). NCBI lineage: Eukaryota > Metazoa > Nematoda > Chromadorea > Monhysterida > Xyalidae > Rhynchonema > Rhynchonema sp. JSB1_4. Next base: position 29,569 of record JASAMV010007524.1, read on the forward strand.
TGTTGATTACGCAGGTGTGGTACTTTTCAGATTCACTGACGGGTCGACCAGCAAAAACGTTGTTTGTCGAAACTGTCTTGTAGTACTTAGCTCTCCGCCAGTTGTGAAACGGAAAATCTGGCAATATCACCAACTCAAAATGACCAAGACGGGACTGATGGCTGCCATTGCCACATTGTTTGATTGAGGCCTGCTAGGTAAACACTACTCGAATAAATAGATGCGAGAACTTGCAGTAATATAGTTTTGTGTAAATATTAAAATAAAAAACAGATTTTTTCAAATTTCTAGCTACTGAACTAAAATCAGGCGCAACTCACAAACACATCCGATCAATCGGTTCGGGAAGGCAGTGGGAACAAGGTTGGGAACGTCTTTCGTGCCCGGACCGCGACGGTATACTTTCGGCTCGTAGCGCTAGAAAAAGGGGGCAGAAACACTCATGCTCAGCGTTTTTAAACCAAATTTAGGTGCCACAGCACCTAACATTTGAACCATGGCGGCACTCCTGGAGTATGGCGGAATGGCAACCATGGCACCTAGATTTTTTGAGCTTACGCGTGAGTGGCATCTAAATTTTATGCCGTTTTAGTGGTTTCGGTCCCTATTTAGGTACCAGAACCCTGAACGTCCTCTTGGCACTTTAGATTTACGTGCCATAGCCAGTGATGTTGTTGGGGGGTATGGGGGGTGATACCCCCAAACCGGCTAGCTGGCTTTCTTGCTCGGGTCATCAAGTCAAAAAAGTGTTGATTTTAGTGCCAAAAAGACCATTTTATGGGCCAAAATGGTCAAATTTGCCCACGCATGCACAAAAACACGCGTTTTAAGGCTTATTTTGGCAAAATTTCGACCAATTTTTATACCCGTTTTTTTGGCACCCATTTTATACCCGTTTTTTGGCACCCACCAATTTTTATACCCCTGGGTACCCGGCTAGTTAGCTAGCTTTCTTGCGCCGGACCCCTCCAGCTAGCTAGCTTTCTTGCTCGGACCAACTACATCACTGGCCATAGCATCTGGGTCTCATTCTCTCTCTCCTGCTCACGCTCAAACACTAGTGTTATTTGTGTTTATTTTTTTGATTTATTTGTGCTTTTGCCTCTCTCCAGTGATTTGTTGATCAAAGCTTGACAGAAAAGTTCAAAACTTCATGATGACATTATGACAATACTCGTGAACGGGGGGGGGGAAGGCACAATGCGGCACTCACATCGTCGCCGGCCATGCGAGCGAACCAGATCTTGCGTTCCTTTCCGGCAAGATGCTCGGCCGGGTCGGCGTCTGAAACGAAATTGACAGACAGATTGGCCGGTGGGCACTTTGCCGACATCATGCATCGACGGACGGGGTTGATTGACTCTAACTTGACACAATGAAAATGAAGCCCTTCTCCCACGGCAAGCCCACCAGCAAAATGCATATCGGCTGTTTGTTTTCAATTTTATCTTCTAAATCGAAAAAAAGCACGCACATGCTCCAATCTGCGCTTTGGTTTCCGCATCGACCGACATGGCGCGCACGGCGATGTTCGAAATCTGCGGTAAAACCCGACGACAGATTTGCAGCTGAGCGTTCGCCATCTTGAATTAATATGTTGTTTGTTGTACTACAATGTTGTTGGTTGACCCAGTGCTGGAAATAGAGCAGCAGCAGTCGTGGAATGTGCAGCCAGACGGAGTGGTGTAGCTGCCCAGGCGGGGCGGCAACCTACTGTACCACCAAATATGTGGGGCGGCAACCTACCTACAGTACCGGCCGAGCTAGGGGGGGGGGGGATTTTTAGGTCTAAAATTGATGAAAACTTTTTGACTTTTTCTGATGACATTTTGAAGAAATTTTTTTGGTGCAAAAATTACAGTTTTCGTTTAAAAATACCTGAAAATCATGGAAGTCGGTCCTAAGCTGCTGAATCGCAAGAACGTTTGTCTGATTTACCGTAAACAGTCACAATTTTTATTGAAATTCGATGATGTCGGAGTCGGGCCTTTTTGAGCCGACCATCCCGGCCCGGCATTCCGAAAAGCAGGCCCGGCCCGGTCGTTCGGGCCGGAAAACTCGGCCCGGCCCGGCACGAACGCAGGTTTTTTTTTGAAAATTTACTAGGTGCAACTTAAGGGCAAACCCCCAATTTTTAGGTGCAAGCTGGCCAAAGTGGGTGCAACCACTATTTTGAACAAAAAACGCCGATTTCAGGTGTTTTTTGCCTGGTTATGCGTTTTAAGGGCGGACTAAGGTTGAATCAAGAAATTGGAATCCGGAATTATTTCCGGAAAACGCATTATTTTTGCACGTGTAAATTCTTGCGTTTTCCGTAAATATTTCCGGAACCCAGAAATGTTTTGCATTTTTGCACGCAAATTATTTCCGGGTTCCGGATTCCGGATTTAACTTAAGTTCGCCCCAATGCTATTTGAGTGCTTTCAGAGGTTCAATTAGGTTGCAACGTAATGAGTACCTATACCGTAAAACCTAAAATACAAGGGGGGCTGTATTTTTTCACTGACCCCTTTTAGGGGGGGCTGTATTTTTGGGGGGCTCTATTTTTGGGGGGCTGTATTTTTTTCGCTGCTCAAAATCTCAAAAAAATGTTCCAAAAATACCCCTAAAATGGAGTTCTGTCAGGATGTTACTGGTCATTATTAAGTGTTTTTAGGTGCAGATCTTCCATAAAAGGCTTTACGTCATCATATACTCAACCACAAACGTTGTACACAGGATGGCTTATACAAGAACTTGACTTTACGACCCCCAAGCGGGGAATTCCAAGTTGGGGGGGGCTGTATTTTTGGGGGGCTCTATTTTTGGGGGGAGGGCTCTATTTTATGGAATACGGTAAGCAAACTTTTGAGGAAAAGTTCGAATTTTTGCAGGACATGTTGAACTTTGTAGTTGGAACTTTTTGTAGTTTGCATTAATGAGAACCGATTGATAAGAAAACCAGGAAAATTTCATGATCTGTTGCCGAGCCGGAGATTTGGAGGGTCGGGTCGGGCCGGGCCGAGCACCCCGTTATTTTACTGAAAAAAGTAGATTTTTTGTCAAAAATACTAAAATTTCAGACGGATCCGGCAAGTAAGTGATCAGTCAGTATTGTTTATCTGACGACTTTTTCATGGAAAACAATGAATTTTCAACCAAAAAAATAGGTTAAAAAATCGCAAAAATTATGACAAAAATTGGGTTAAAATCTGAGCCTAAAATCTGATCTTAAAATCTGGGTTAAAATCTAAGGACCAAAATCATACCTCTCACGCTTCCGGTCTAGGCCTGGGCACAATACCACTTTTGACACCCAATACCAATACCAATACCGGCCCTGTACCAATACCCAATACCAATACCAAATTGGGGACCCAATACCAATACCCAATACCGGGCGAGACCCAATACCAATACCAATACCCAATACCAAATCAATACTACTGCAGTGCCTGGTATTGGGTTTGGTATTGGGTTGGTGTTGGTATTGAGTATTGGGTATTGGGCTGGTATTGGGTATTGGGTATTGGTCTTAGTATTGGTTTGGTATTGGGTTTTTGGTCTGGTATTGGGTTGGTATTGGGCTTGGTATTGGTTTGGTATTGGGTTTTGAGCAGTGTGGTACTTGGTCAGGGTGTTGACGATAGATAGATTGGGACCCGAAATGTGTTGACGATAGATAGATGACCCAAGTCCGAAATCTGGGGGGGGGGGTCGACCCAAACTTGTTGACGATAGATAGATGGTGGGGGGTCGCCAAAAATCAGGGTATATTATAGTGCACTAAGCAGGTAATAATGTGTAAATATTAATGAAAATGCACTTGGATGTACCAAATACGCGCGTAGCGCGCGATTTTTTGCCTATTTGGGACAAAAAATACCGATTTTGAGCCATTTTGAGGCAAAAATACCCATTTTGGGGTCGAAATGTGTTGACGATAGATAGATTGTTCCCAGAATTTGTTGACGATAGATAGATTTGCCCATAGATAAGTGTTGACGATAGATAGATGAAATCAAAAAGTGTTGACGATAGATAGATGAATTTGGGGGGGACCCCCCACCCCCCCCCCCCCCCCCTGTGGGGGAGCTCCCCCGGCGGGGCGGCAACTTTCTGTCCCACCCAAAAGGCGGGGCGGCAACCTACCTACTGTACCCGCCGCGCTGGGGGGGGGCGTACCACTTGGGGGGGGGGGTCATCTGGAAACCGAAATTTTTTATGTCTAAATACTGAAGAAAATGTGGCCTAAAACACTAATTTCGCGCGCAGCGCGCGATTTTTTGCCTATTTACAGGCAAATATGCTAATTTTATGCAATTTTAAGCCAAAAATGAATGTTTTGGGTGAAAAGTTAGGTGGGGCGGCAACCTACCTACTGTACCAGGGGAGGGGCGGCAACCTACCTACTGTACCAGGCGAGGGGCGGCAACCTACCTACTGTACCTTGGGGGGACCCCCCACCCCCCCCAGCCACATCATTGCCCCCCCAAGTACTACCCTGGTTTTGAGTCAGGTATTGGGTTTGGTATTGGTTTGGTATTGGGTTTTTCTGGATTAGTATTGGGTATTGGTTTTGACCCAATACCTGGGCAAACCCAATACCAATACCAGGCCAGCTTCAATACCAATACCCAATACCAGAATTAGACCCAATACCAATACCAAACACTGGTATTGGTATTGGGTGGTATTGGTATTGGGCATTAGGTACATAGTAGTGGCTGGGGGGGGGGGTTGGGGGGGGTTACCCTATACTTGCGTATTTTTCCGCAAAATATATTTTTGGAAAAAAACCGTTTTTTCCGGAAAAAAAACCGTTTTTTTCCAAATATTTTTCCAATACTTAAGGATACCCATGGTCCAAAAACGCCTATTTTGGAGAAAATTTTGTCGGGAAATGGCCTGAAACAGGCTAAAAATGCACTTGGAGTTTAAAAAGTGCTCATTTTGAACTGTTTAGCACCGATTTACATTGGTTTTGACAACATTCTTTCGCAACCTTTGAAAATATTTCGGAAATTTTTGGAAAAAAAACCGTTTTTTTCCAAAAGTTGCCACTTGGAAAAATTTCCGGAAAAATAAAAACGTATTTTTCCGGGCCTCGGAAAAAAAACGGTTTTTTTTCGGTTTTTTTTCGAAAAAAAACGGTTTTTTTTCCGGCCCGCAAGTATAGGTTAACCCCCGCTGAGTAATTAACTACCACAAAAACCGGGGGGGGTTGGGGGGGGGGGGGTTGAGTACTTACCTCTCACAACTCCAAATCAGTGTTGGAGGTAGTCTGGAGGGGAGATACCTACTGTACCGCGCTCGGAGAGGGGGGATACCTACTGTACCAGAGCCGATGGCCTGGGGGGTTATGTACCGGGTTTGGGGGGGCCCCCCCACAACCCCCCCCCAGCGCCCCAGGCCCCTGGGGGGATACCTACTGTACGAGGCGAGGGGGACGCCGCACCTACCGGGGGGGCTGGACCCCTCCCAAACCCCCCCACCTCCAACACTGCTCCAAATCATACCTCTCACAAGCAATTTTATACCTTTTAAGGCAAAAATCGGTGTTTTTTCACCTTATTTTCCCAAAAATCGCGCAAACCCACCCATAATACCTATTTTTAGGCGATTTTCGGCGAAAATTTGGAAAAAAGTACTATTTTTACCTCATATTTTTGGCCAAAATTGTATCACAAAAACGGTGTTTTTCTTTGCCTTTTTTGGTGACGAAAATCATACTCTCGATGCTTCCGGTTCCCCAACCCCGCATCATACCTACCTCCCACACATGGCCCTGCCACTTACACGCTGATTGGGTATTGTGCCCACCCATATTCCGGTCCCAACCC